>JAHKKF010529054.1:0-11565 GCA_019740295.1 Labeo calbasu
ATTAGATTACCAATTAATAACTAATACCTGTTTTTAGGGATTAACAGGTCAATTTAAAAGTCTCAAAACACTTCTTTTTTTTTTTTTTTTTTTTTTTTCTCTCTCCTTTGATTTTGAGATGATGTCATCTGGACTTTTTTTTTTTCCCCATCAAAATTAAACGGTGTTTCTTTAAAAGTGGTGGTGATTTTCTCACAGAAACATGGATGTATCTCATTTTCCTGTATTAACATGATGTTGTGTCATACAATCTGTCTTAGATTTCAGACTCTGTGCAGGAAAGCGCCGGACCAGATCTTTTGCTAGCAACCGGGATCTCTTCAAAGTGGTGCGTCAATTCATGTCTTGATTGTTATGGTGGATGTAATGAAGACTGCAGTCGTGTCAGTGGTGTTTTCTGTGCATGTTCTGTGACCCAACAAAAATTACTCTGTGCATATTATTATTATTATTATTATTTTTTTTTTTTATAAAGTTCCAGATTCTCATTGTAATTCTTATACTAAGTGTGTAGATAGTACTGAGAAATACTTAGTATGTCAATGGTTTTACTAAATTAAGTCCCTAACCTACCAAAAACACTTATCTTAAATTGACTTTGGAAAACAAATGACAGAGATTTTCATTTCTGGCAGAAACTTAGTAAAGAAACACTTTATGATGATTTTCTTATTGTTGTGACTGTCAAACTCATATTCTGAGACCTGTTACCTGAAGATTTTTAGCTAAATTAACAGTAAATGATTGGTCCTGGTATGATATTTGAATATCAACACTAATCATGAATCATGTTCACACTTGACTTTAGTTTATTCATCTACACTGATTATTAAAGGAAAACAGAGGAATTGAGGGAATATTAAAGTCATATGACGTACTTTGTTCTTCTAAGCTTGCGTGAAACTATAATGGATTTATATGTGACCGTGGACCACAAAACCAGTCATAAGGATACTTTTTTTTTTTTTTTTTTCTGAAGGCTGAATAAATAAGGATAGGACACTGTTTGGTAGAGAGAAAACTATTTTGAAATCTGAAATCTGAAAACCTGAATATGAAAACCTGTAATCCGAAGGTATACTGGGAAAATCGCCTTTAAAGTTGTTCAAATGAAGTTCGTAGCAACGCGTATTACTAATCAAAAATTAAGTTTTGATATATTTATGGTAGGAAATGTACAAAATATCTTCATGGAACATGATCTTTACGTAATATCCCAATGATTATTGGCATAAAAGAAAAATCTATAATTTTGACCCACAATGTATTGTTGGCTATTGCTACAAATTTATCTGTGCTACTTCAGACTGGTTTTGTGGTCCAGGATCATGTATGTAGTATTAACCTTGTGTTAATTATTTTGAAAATCTAAGCAGAAGTTTGGTTTTAACAGAACTGAAAGTACAGATCCCCAAAATTATGTTACTCAAATTTTCTGTCCTGTTAAAGGTTAAGAGCAGCAACAAGGGCTCTGTTCTCAAAACAATCGTTGACGTCATGAAAATGCACAGTTCTGAGGAAAAAGGAGATGTGAAGGATATGTCGTGTGAGAGATATCGGGACTGGCGGGTGAGAATTCCTCAAATCCTGATTCGGGAGATAAAAATGTCAACTGAAGTGTCTAAAAGTCTGTTGGTCTTTAGGTTTGTTCATGCTGTGCAATGAGGAGCCTGTATTTCACGTGGCATAACACCTGCTCTCTGTGTCAGAGGTCTGATCGCTTATTTCTCTGAAAGTGTTTATGGTGAAACCTTTTTTTTTTTTTTCTGTCTTGTGACTTTTATGCTGTGTGTTCACAGGGTTGTATGTCCTGGGTGTTGTATGGAGGTAGGCTGGAGTTCCTCATGTATTTAATCTTTAGATGTCGTTAGTGCCGTCTGGATGTTCATTTGCATCTATTTCCTGTATCAGATGCGTCTGCCCTCCAAACGCTGTGTGAACCTTCCTCTGAGCTTCTTCAAGCAAATCGTGATGAAAGATGGTGAGCAAAGCCAGAGAAACTTCTGGAACGAACGCTGGTCCTGGAATTCAGCCTGGTGAGTAGATGGTATCAGTGTTTGTGCACCTGAAATAATTACAGAAATGCATGTTGTCATGTTGCTTTTTTGTTATTATTGGGTCATTGACGTATAAGGATTTTTGACAGGCCAATTTTAAAATAAAAAAAAATCAAACATTAAGAATGTTGTGTACACCCAGATTCAAATTAAAATTTAAAATGAAGTGATTTTAGTTTTTTATTTTTGTTTGTTTGTTTTTTTTTTGTTTTTTTTTCCCCCCATAGCCTTAAAAATGTCATGTGGTACGACCGTGATTTATTTTAAAATGAATTCATTTCCTTAATGTTACTTTTTTTTTTTTTTTTTTTTTTTTTTTTTTTTGGTGTTCTCAGTAATGNCATTTCCTTAAAATGTTACCTTTTTTTTTTTTTTTTTTTTTTTTTTGGTGTTCTCAGTAATGCAAGTGTTTAGAAATAAGGTATTTGCAGTTGCCTCCTTACATGTCATTAGCAGACTTATTTTTCCTGTAAATTGCATAAAACTGATAAAAATATTTAAAATTCACTTTCACTCAAGCATGCTGTAGCAGTGATTCTTATTTCAACCACAGAAATAGATATTTTATTTTTATTTTAACACAGTCATTCCTGTTGGTGGCACCACGTGATCACTGGTCCCTCCAAATGATGCAAAGACCTTATATAATTTAAAATCTATTTAAAGATATATGTGTGAAAAGTGCAGCACATGGCATTAACTGCAAGCCCCAGTTATAACTTTTTTGAATTTGAACACAGACTTTTTCATACCAAAAGTAACAAGCTCTGTGTCGGCACGCTGTCAGTGTCCTCTTTGCTCCGTGATGTATTTTTCTCACTGCATGAGAGCATGATGTGTGGCATAAAAGTGCCATGGTTGTTGGATGTTGCAACAGTAACTAAGGGGGGCGGCTCTTTGGCAAAGGGTCTTTAATTAAGAGTAGCGGGAGGTTGCTGGCTCAGATTCTGTGATCACAGCATGAACATTTTTCTTACAGTAGAAAATGAAATCTGGAGTTGTGCTTGACAGCAGGGTCAAAATGAACATGCTGCCTACGGCGAGCGTTTATTTTACTTTGCTTGGCGGTGGAATCTAGTAAAATAGTTATTAATAAATACTTTTTTAAAAACTGCTAATAAATGCATAATTACCAAACTAAATTTTTTTTTTTTTTTTTTTTTTTCCTTCTCATATTGTACAAAGACTAAACATAAATTGTCTGAAATGACCCAAATTACATTAAAATCTATTCCAAATGATACTTAAAGTGTTTTATGTATACAAACCATCAATTGAATATAAAAGCACAAACTGCCAATCTGGGACAAATCTATAATGGAAAATACTCCGTGGTGGTCGCACCACATGGTATTTGGTTGCACCACAAGATATTTTAAATTCCGTCCAAATTTACAAGCACAGAATTGGCCACCTAAATAAAATGAGCTAGCTTGACACAAAAGGTCACTATGAAATTTATAATAAAAATAAACACTTAAATAACTTCATATTCCTTTTTTTTTGAGGTCATACTACATGATATATTTTTTTCCAAATTTAAAAAGAGAGTTAGAAACCTGCTTGATGCTTCCATGTGTCATTGACAAATTGGTATGTGATGTTAAGTCCTATCTTTGAATGGATTTCAACATAAAAGTCCCAAAATGGCAGTTTCTTGATGGTCGCACCACATGATATTTCAAAAAATGTAAATCATCGGACAAAGTTTGTTTGTATAATATGACAGAAATATAAAAAAAATGCTCTGCAATTTTATACAGAATTACAAAACACTTTGGAAATCATAGTGCAAGAAATTAATCAGAATAAATTAAATGTAATTTCAAAGATGTTTGGCTATGGCCATAAAACAGTTATGGTCGGCAGTCGTACCACATGATATGTTGACACTTTGAATAACAGAAAAATTACAAATAACTAATCTTTTTTTTTTTTTTTTTTTTTTTTTTTTTGAAAAGTTAAAGTGGGTCCATACATGGGAGAGGTACTTCATATAGCATTTTTTAACTGAAAAAATGCAATTGGACAGAAAATTAAGGCATCATGTCATTGACCCTATTCCAGCAGAAATTATGCACAGCTGTTTCTAGCATTGTGTTTGCATCCATTTGTGTGTCAGCTGTATGTGACAGCAGCTCTACTGCGTGTCTTGTTTGTCTCAGGATTCCTCTGGTTCTGGTGTCGTGCAGCTCCGGCTCCACATCCGTTCACACTCTGGCCATGCGCGACTGGTACAGTCAGGACATCTGTGTGCTCTGCCAGAAGGATTTACTGCAGGCGTGTGACTCTCTTCTATCCAGTTGTCCCGTCACAGACACGCAGGAGATTTGAACACTCTCCCGTCTCGTCACTTTGTCTTTTTTTATCTGTTCCTTTATTTAAATATCAGTGGTGTTTGTGTTTTCGTTGTTGGGTTGTTCACAGTGTGGCACCGTGTTGGTTCTAAACGCTTGTTTTTCACCATAGTTGCATTGTTAGTTTTAAGGTTTTACATTGTGAACAAATTTAAATAAATGTGCTGATCATTTTTATTAAAATGTGTATGCATGTGGAGATCAGTGATGAATGGCCTTCACTGCAGTTTAATGAAATGTCAAAGTCAAACCCACAATGATGTTTCCCAATGGTTTAAAAATAACTAAAATGGTCCTCAACTACTTCAATAAAAAAAAGTAAGGACAGATGAATTTTTTTTTTATATACTTATTCCAGGGAATGTTTTGGTATAGGATTATTGGGAGTGTCTCATTTCACATACAGGAACATGCGCCATGTAGCCATATTGTTTTAATTAACATGTTCTGGTTACTCCAGGAGTTTATTTGAGGTTAAATCTTATTCTACGCCATTAAGTTATTGATCTAGACCAGGGGTGGCGAACATCGGTCCTGGAGAGCAGCAGCCCTGCAGAGTTTTGTTTCAATCCAAATTCAATGCACCTGATCAAACTAATCAACGTCTGCACGATTACTGGAAAGCTACAGACAGGTGAGTTTTAATTCGGGTTGGAGCTGAACTCTCCAGGGCCCTCATTTATCAACAGTGCGTACACACAGATGTGTGCGTAATGAGTGTGTAACACAAAGTGTGGGATCTACTTGTAGTTATTGTAGGAATGTGTGTAAATATAAGCACAACTCTAAGCATGCTTATGCAGAGAATCTAGTGGTAGAGTGGCCATACTACAATAAGAAAGTGCCACTGTGTGTTTCTTGTGTCCTTTAATTGTTCAATTAGTAATTTTGTAATTCAAGCTCGACATTCACATAATTGGTGTGAAAAGCTATAAAAGACACTGCAGGTTTTTTTTTGGTTTTTTTTGCATAATTGTAAAAATTTTTTTTTTATCTTACTTAGACTTTTTGTCTTTTTTTCTAGACAAAATATCAAAAAATTCTTAAATCAAGATGCATTTATTAGATGAGCAAAAAGATGTAAGTAATATATTCTTAAAACAAGATTATTTTTCTTACCTCACTGGCAGATAATTTTACCCCCTTTTTCAAGCTAAATTCACTTAACTGAGACGTTTCTGAATGCAAATAACCATGAACGTGAACGAGCATGGTGCTTAAGGACATGAGATTTATCAACAATGATTACTTACTGGTGTGCGTAAGAACCGCGTGCGCACATTTGATAAATGCAGATTTCTTTTGTACTTACATTCTAAATTTAATTCGTAGAACAAAATTTAGAATCTTTTCTATGCACTGTTGATAAATGAGTTCGCCACCCCTGATCTAACCTCTTCTGTGCAAAACTATTAGTGATCAGGCAGACATACTTTAGACATAGTTTATCACAACAAAACCTGCCCAATTGCTACTCAAAACTAGCCCAATGGGTTCTGAGGGTAAAATGCACATTTTTGGAGGCGTTCCCCTGGTACAGTTAGCATTCCAGGGGTTAAATGTAATGTTATTGGAGGCGTTTCAATGTACGTACATGAAAAACAGTGTTAAAGTAGACTAATTCCGCGGGAAAACTGTGGACTTGGCAACAATGATACTAGTCGGTATAAAATCAGCCTGTATTATACAGTTGAATCTTGTCTGAATTCATGTCAATATATTATTATTATTATATTTATTTATTTTTTGTAATGTTTAATTTTACATTGAACACCATATTAGTTTTGTTTGGCTAGGGTGTGCATAAAAAATAAATAAATAAATAATTAATTAATCGTAGCTGCCTGTTTGGATTTAGTTTTTGAGTTTAATTAACAGTGTGTGTGCCATTGAAACCCATGCTTCTCCTAAAAAACAAAAAAACAAAGACAGTTTAGAGTAAAAAAACAAAAACAAAAAAGACAATGTATTTTTTTAACAGTTTTATTCAATTTTATTTTTACTACATTTTTCCTTTAACCATTTAAAATGTTGCTTTTTAGTGTGCTAGGCACTGATGCCTAATATTACTGAAGAATAAACTAAAAGACCATTTAGCAGTGAATTATTGTTTGACAGTAAAGCTTTATGAGTCCTATATTGTCCTCATTTTCAATATTGTCCTAATTGACCCTAAAAATTGACCCTAATGACTGGTTTTGTGGTCACACTTAAGTTTAGAGGACATGAAGATCTTTTTACACTAATGCTGTAGTATTAAATAACCTTTCCCGTGGCTTCCTCTAGTGGCCAACATTAGTATTACAGCCTTCGACCTGCATTGATATAGGGTAGGAAATTTGTGACATTTTGTGTCTCCTCACTCAGAATGTCCTTTTGTTCATGAGTACCACGTTTTATACATTTTGGTACATTGTGTTCACAAGAATTAGGTCAAAACCTTGTCAGCATGTTACAAGTGTGACATCACACTATTCTCATAGTGTGATACTCATAGTGTGAGTAATACTGTAGGTGAGATCATGGTGAATTTAAAATATAGAACAGGTTGAGGAGACAGTTCAAATATCGGTCATTGGTACTGTAGTGTCATACAACACAAAACAAGCAAGGAAATTATATTTATATAACTGACCAAAATGTTAGATCACAGTGAACTCACACTAAACTAGCAGAATCAGAGTTTAACACAATGATATCACAGTATGAGTGACCTCACATTGCGACCATAGTATAAGCACACAGTGAATGCACGCTGAAGCTCACTGGGACCACGTCATGAATATCCTATTAGCTGATGGTGAGATCACTGTGAGATTGACTAGAAAGGTCATTATAGGTCAACAAAATGGCCTATATATTGGTCCGTTTTTGCTGATTTAATGATTTTACATTCTTTTGATGTTTTTATTAGTAGTATTTCAGGATGGTGCATAACACACTTAGTGTAAACTGGATAACCGGGCCAGGGACGACTGTAAAAAAGCTGGTTTTAATAAGTCAGCAAGAACGTAAACGCATATAAAGAGCATTATTTGGGATGGGGCCTACGGTCTCTGAGGCACTGGAATGTTTAGGGCAAAAACCGAATTGGAAAAACAGTACAATACACTTTACTAATAGTAAGTGACCCTAAAACACAAAACCAGTCTTAAATAGCACAGGTATATTTGTAGCAATAACCAAAAATACACTGAATGGGTTAAAATGATCGATTTTTCTTTTTTGCTAAAAATCATTAGGATATTAAATAAAAAGATCATGTTCTGTGAAGATGTTTTGTAAATTTTCTACCGCAGATATGTCAAAACATAATTTTTGGCAAATTTATGCATTTACTGGATAAATAAAATGACTTAAGATACGTCTTGTTTTCTGAAAAAATTACCCAAATTGTGCAAATGGGGCAAGAAGTTTAGCCTACAATTTAAGATTATTTTTCTGACCCCACTGGCAGATATTTTTGCTTGTTTTAAATGAAAACAAACTAAATTTGAATATAAAGTAAATGCATCCTGATTCAAGAGTACTAAGACATTTATATTAGAAAACAAGCAAAAATACTAAGGAGGAAAAGCATTTTTGCAGTGTTTAAAGGTGAATTTCTCAATATTTTTTTGCACCCTCAGATCATAGATTTTCAAATAGTTGTATCTCGGTCAAATATTATCCTAATTGGCCCTAAAAATTGACCCTTATGACTGGTTTTGTGGTCCAGGGTCACACTTAAGTTTAGAGGACATTCATTTAAGTTAAATGGTGTTTGAACCTGTATGTCTGAATACAAAATTCCTACTAGAAAAGTTTTTAATTGGACTTTTGAATCAAAAGCTTTAGAAAAACAACTAGATCCATTCACACACATACACACAAATATTGGGTTTCCATGTTTTACTAGGACTCTCCATATGCTTAATGGTTTTTATACTGTACAAACTGTATTTTCAATCCCCTTCCCCTCACACAAAACTTTGTGCATTTTTAGATTTTCTTAAAATTTAATTCTATATAATTTATAAGCTGTTTTCCTCATGAGGACCAAAAAAGTAATACATTAATATAAAAAAGTCCCCACAAGTGCAAAATTGACTGGTATTTCTATGCTTATTTGATCCCCATAACACAAGGAATGCCAGGTACACACGCACACACGCACGTCGGTGTCATAAGACTTAAAATACAACGTGCTAAAACCATCTTTGGATCTCGACATAAGATGTGTTATGATTAGTGTAACATATGCATAATACTGTGGTTTGACAGCAGCTGAAGAGTGTTATGAATCGCGTGTACTCGGTGTTTTTTCAAACGCAAGCAGCGCATGCGCAGTAGCGGTACAGTCAGACTTTGCTCGACGACTGAAGTCTGCTATCATCTGTCAGCCTTTTAAACAGCGGCAGCTTCATCATTAGCAGTTAATACCTTCATCATCACATTGTTCATCATCAGTGTGTCATCATGAGTGGAGATCATGCACACAAACAACATCAGGTACCAATTTTGAACATGTTCTCCATTGAACCATTCTCGCAGGACACATCTGCATATATTTGCAATAAAAACGGTCCGTCGTTGCAGTAAACTTTGCAAACGAAAAGTTAAGATTGCACGTAGAAGGACATTATTTGAATTGCGCAACGCCAACTTTATGCGCGGATATCTTCTGATTGTATGCGTTTGTGTTATTGACATGTAACGTAATATGTTTAAATGTTGTATAAATGTGTGTTTCAGATGGAGTCCGGGTCTGTGGACTACAGTAAGTGCTGATTTACAGCGGTGTGAAGTGATGAAGCGCTCATGACAGTTACAGTGAGGTGTAGCAGAAATGGCGTCAGAGACTAAGTCCGTCCGCCGCTCTCACTGCCGTCTATTGTTCAAAAACAGCGCTGTAAAATCACACTTATCATCTGAAATGCCTCACACCGAGATCACATTTGTATAGAGAAGTAGATCGATTAGCGGAAAACGACTGTCAATGTGTCGATTTTGAAGCGTAACGGGCTGAATTTGGGCGCTGAAAGTGGGGAAAGGATGCGTGAGGACTTAGTCTCTGCGCCATTTTCTTTTTGCCTGAACATAAGCAGCATTTCTGTGAGAGACAGCAGCAATAATAACTCATGTAACAGACAACACACGCACTCACTGCTAGCTCCCAATGGTAACCAGATGTTCTCCTAACAAAATACCATAGTTACCCCAGTTGTTACTGTAAAATCATAGTACTTTAATATGAAAGAAGCTTTTGCTATATTTCTGTCATTTCTTTCAGCTGTGGTAGTTTGGCCAAAACTGGTTATGCTAGTAACATTAACATAAAGTGCTGTCATGAAGTATATAGTGTACTTGGCACATTTTCCGTACCATGGTTTGGGTTAAATTAATATGGTAATTATTCAATACAAGTTATACACACATATGTGCCCATAATGAGCAAAAGAGAAGTAGACACAAAATGACAAAATACAAAACAATAGTAAATGTTTCTTGTAACGTTAGTTGAGTTCTGTTGAAGCAGATGTTTGTTTTTAGTAGAGAATGTTGGATGCTGTTTTTTATTGAGCATTTGTACTGCTGTCTGCTGTCGTTACGGTTTCTTATCTTGCTTTACAGTCCCTGTTGAAGCTCATGTACACTGATATTACTCTCTAAACACCCTTTCAAACTGCCTAACAAACTTGTATATTGTGGTACAGTGATGTTACCAGGTCATAAGCCATAAGCCTGCATACACAGCCCACTTTAAATAGCACTTTTATTTGGCTTCTTTTGTTTTTTAGCTGATCGATTTGTCGCTTTTGAGTTCCAGTTTAATTTCGAGCCTGATAGATTAGCCTATGTGAAGTTAGGTCTTATGTTAAACAATGATTAAACAGGAAATTTCATTATTTGAGCTTCTAGTAATATTTTGTAAAGTATGCTTATTTTTAAACCCTCTGGTGCTCTGTAGTCATTTTTGACCAGAAAATTATTATTATTAGTATTATTACTATTTTTAGAATGTTTTACTTTATTAGAGTGGTATGAAATTTTGAAAAGGTTATGACACTTGCTACAGTATGTGAACACATGCACAAGCACACGCACAAACAAACAAAAAACAACAACAAAAAAACATGATTTGAAAAAAGCAAAATGGTTCTGAAAAAAATGATTACTCTTTGCAATCAAATTACTGCATTGGAAATGAATGGGAAGTGATTTCATCAAATGGGAACATTTGGTACTGCGGCAAACAAAATTTTACAGAGAGATATACACTGCCCTCCAAAAGTTTGGAAACGCCCTAGAAAAGTGGGGTTTTGGACAATATTGGATGAATCCTTTTTCATTTGTGATAATTTTGCACTGATAAGGGACAACACAAACTACGAAAACATATTTTATTACATAAACAGTTTGTACATAGAAAAAAAATTAATTTCCGATTCATCAAAATATCCAGCATTAGCAGCTATTACAGATCTGAATAATCTGGGCCTAAATTCATTGTATTCTAAACTTAATTGGCAATCAATTGTTGAAGCTATTAAGGTGTGCCGACCCAAAAAACCTGGGCCAAGTTTAAACCAGTAACCAGGCTTTACAGCTGGCGAATGGGCATGTCTGACTTTGACATGTATATATTGCCATTATTATGTAATCAAGATGAAAATTATTATTATTGCTGCTCTTCAGTGATAATGTCAAGTCATCAAAACTGATAAGGATTTATGCCGATATCATCCAGGACCACACTTTGCCAGGGGTGTTTCCAAACTTTTGGAGGGCAGTGTATATTTTTGTGATACCAACCTAAAATTTGGAGCATAAGTTGTTTAGATTTGTTGCTTCGATTTTCTTATATTGAAGTGAAACATGTTTTGTAAAATATATTTCATATAAAATATGAAAATAGATTTTTTTGAGCATTTTTTATAACAGTAAACTTGAACTTTTTTATTTCAGCTAAATCTTCCTAGTGTTTTTTTTTTTTTTTTCCTTTTTAAACTTAAGTCTGTTCTCCAAAGCATTTAAGATTTATGATAGTTTACTTTAAGGTGAAAATGTGATAGTGTGAATGGATTAAAACTACAGCATACGTATTATTAATTAGTACCATAATATCTCATAAAAATTTGAAATAATAAAAAACATCAAACTAAAATATA
>JAHKKF010529059.1:0-14149 GCA_019740295.1 Labeo calbasu
ATATATATATATATATATATATTTATTTTTTCCTATATAGCTTATTTTAATTGGTATTTGTTTTGTGGCCATGTTTCACATCACAATTAATTTATAACATTTATTTAAATAACCACAGTGGCTGCAACTTCCATTTTTATGTCTATTTTATGTCAGTTTTCATGAAAATTATGATTTTGTTCTTTTGAACACAAGGCAGAAGTGCTGCTTTATTTATCTTATTCTTGTGCTATTTTCTGACTTTTCACCCCAATTAAATTTGCAACTTTCACAACTTAAAACTGGCGATTTAGTGGCACTCGCAGCTAAATTGCCGATTATGTTTTCCCACACCCCAAATGGGTCAGAAAGCATAAATATCACCACATCCCTGCGCTAAGCATGATATGGTGGTCTTATACCTGCACATTATAGTAGCCCAGTTATTGCTGAAATAAATACTACTCCCCAGGATGCCGTAATTTTGCTGAATGCATGAAACGCGTGGCAGTAAATGCACTCTGTCTTACAGAAGTAATGTTCCCCGATGGGCGCTTTCTCAAATAGCCCTCGTGCACTTTTTACTCTGATTCTGTGCATGCATCATTCAGGATGGTAATGCTCCTTTCTGCCAAAGCCAGACAAAGAATTATTAGTATGAAAATGAGATGCGTGAGAAGTCGACACTATGTCTTTCTTGCTCTCTTTTGGTTGCAGAGAGTCGCTGACAAGGAGTAGGGAGCAATGGAGCACTCATTATAGCTCTGGTGCACTGCACACTATTAAGAAGAGTTTGTTATCTCTGCAAGTGCAGGCTTTAGGGAGCAAATATCCTGAACGAGTGAGTTAGCTGCCTCCGCTCTAAGTTACAATGACAATAACAGTCCCTCCGCTCCACCTGCCGAGACTTATCCCCTCATTACACGAGCTTTAAAGACTCTCAAGGTGCTCAGCATCGCAAAGGGTATTAATTCCTGTTTTGAACTTATGAGCCTTCACAAGGAAGTTTCCAGCAGGGCAATCCTAGACATGCCTGTTTTGTAAACAACAATCGCCTGGCACGCTGAGCGGGGTTGCGGCTTTTGTAGAGTCTTCAGGGCTGTTTTTTCCTCTCCTCCTGCCCGCTCCGGTTGGTTATGGAGTTTGCCGAGGATGTGACGAGCGTGGCAGGGCGGGGCGGTGCAGCCCAGAGAGTGGATCTTGTCCGCTCATTGCAGGGTGGAACTCAGCACCGTCGGCTCTTATGCAGCCTGACATGAAAATTATGTTTGCATTTTCATTTCCCCAGCTCAGCTGGTGTGTCATGAAACTCAACCTGACAGTTCCTTACCACCAGGCAGGAGCAGGGCCGGTCATCCCCTCCGCCGTGTAGGACAGATGCTAGCCAGAGAGTCGGCCGACTCTTCCTGCGCCCGCAGATCGCAAGCGACATATGCCAGGACCGGCGCGGGGCCCCTGCTTGAGCGCTTGTGTCACCGCCCCGCCCTGGGCCTGCGCCGTGACCTTTATGGCATCAGATACAGTACTCGTAACGAAAGATGAGACTTTGCAATGATGGGGGCAGCAGTACAAAGCAGGCTACATGCATCCAAACGCATCCTACATTATGATTGTCTGCAACAAACCCTGATGCATACAGTTTTATATGCAATGTATGGCGATAGTTCATCCAAAAATGACATTTATGTCATTACTTACTCACCCTCATGTTGTTGCAATCCTGTAAGAGTTTCGTTCATCTTCAGAACACCAAGATATTTTTGAGGAAATCTGAGAGCTTTCTGACCCTGCATAGGCTTTCAAGGCCCAGAAAAGTAGTAAGGACATTGTTAAAATAGTTTGTGACTTCAGTGATTCAACTTTAATTTCATGAAGCTACGAGAATACTTTTGTGCGCAAAGAAAACAAAAATAATGACTTTATTCAGCAATTTGAACACCGGCTCCTGCATCAGCAGCATCACACGCATTCGTCGTAGTACTGTCGTGAACGTCCATCGAAGACTGGACATGAAAGAGAAGAACTAGTCACATAAAGTCGTTATTTTTTGTTCTCTTTGTTTTCGTTGTTTCATAACATTACGGTTGAAGCACTGATGTCACATGAACTGTTTTAACAATGTCCTTACTACCTTTCTTGGCCTTTAACGTGTCAGTTGCATTGCTCTCTATGCAGGGTCAGAAAACTTTTGGATTTCATTAAAAATATGTTAATTTGTGTTCTGAAGATGAACAAATGTCTTATGTGTTTGGAACGGCACAAGGGTGAGTAGTTAATGACAGAATTTTCATTTTTTGTGTGAACTGTCCCTTTAAAGTCAACACAAAATCAAAATTGATACGCATTAATACGCATTCCGGGTCTTATTTTAAATGATTCGGTGCTCATTATTCCAAAGAAATATTCCAAAGAATAATTTCCACATTTTCCATGTTATGTTCTTTATTTAAATAGCTACTTTTTACAAGTGTCACCTTACAGTTTTTTAATATTCATTTGAATGTCATTAACCCTTTAACTGTCAACCTATTTTCAAACATAGACGTGAAAGTGCACTATCCAAACTTAAATTGTTATAATTCATGAACAAGTACATTTTTCAATATGATTAATGATTAAAAGTACCATTTCCATAATAATGCAATGTCAGATTTTAAAAATGGGTTTCATGGATATATCATTTATGATAATTTCTAAAACATGATAGGGAAAAAGGCAATGAAAAAAGACTTTTGGTGACAAGAACTCCTGTAGTCTCAGCCTCAGACGTCATGCCCACGGAACTTTGGCTAAACGTCTGATGCATAAGGCACACTAATCTGGAAACACTTCAGGAGTTTTGAAGTCGTCATGGGATTGAGATTGTACAGGATTTCCGGGAGACGCGCGTGTGGCGTTCTTTAATGTTCTGCCTGGAAACAAAAATGCCGTGGCGCCAAGCCCCCTCTTCGAAAGAAGAAAGCCGTCGTGTTTATAACTGTGAAGATTAGAGTGTTTACAACTAAACGCTGGATTTTCAAAAGTATGTGAAAATGTTAAAGTTCACGGCCCCTAAACATGACGCGGCACAAAACGAAACGTGATTGGTTGCTTTACCTGTCAGTCATATATCCTCTTGGGCGGGCCTTGGCCGTTCAAAGCGGCCGAAGTTCCCAGACCTTCTGTCTATCCAAGTCTTTCACTGTGACATTGTTCTCTGAAAACAGAAAAACCTAAAGGCTGCGAACAGTTGAATTGTTAATATAAAGAAAGAGTCTCATAGAGAACAATATGATTTGATTGCTCTACTGAATTCATGATTGCGAGCATTTTCAAAGTAGCGGGTCACACGGCAGCTGTCTTTAAACTAGAAAAGAAAAAAGAAAAACACAGCTACAAATGCCAGAGTCAAACAAGTGCCAAGGTCTGAAGGTCTGGCTCCGCGAGACTAGAACTCCTGTTACGATGTGGATTTTTGAGGTCCACTCTTGTCATAAGTTAATCTATTACTGTTCCTACATAATTTGTAACAAAAAACAGTGGTACAATCTAATTAGGAGTCTTAGACCTTTCCAACGATATATAGTTTGTCATGATTAGATTATTTATTTGTAATATAGTAAAGTAAACTTAGGCATGCCTCTGAGGGACGGGTGACAGTTAAAAGGTTAAATATTGATGTATTAAAATATAATTTAATATTGAAATATGTTTGGTAATTAAAAACAAATCTGCAATATTAGTTCTTTAATAATATTGTAATATTAAAGACGAATTAATATTGATGTGACTAACGTTGTTTAACTCAGAAATACACCACATTAAAGAACCGGCAATTCAAAACATCAATTCATGTTTACCTTAATGACTAATGTTGTTTGCTCTGTCACAAGTTTGTAGCATATAATAATCTTGATTCTCCCAGCACGCCATGCCTACAGTTTGGCGTTCGTCTGCAGTTGACAAGATAGTAATTACCGATCAAAAATGATCAGCCGGCAGCGTTTAATTTTTACAGAAGCAATTATGTGAAGGGAAACATCTGTAATTTGTTGTTTAACTATTTGCTTAAGCCTCAAGATTGCTAACATCTGTTTCGTCGGTTTCACTGGTTTTCATCAAACTGAGTGTCAAGGATAAAATTATGACTTATCAAAGCGTTCTGTTTTCTCCAAGCCGAACTCCAAATACCATAATGATCCTTGCGAGGCTGTTAGGATTTGGGCAGTGTATTCGTCATAGGTCTTTGGACGCGACTCCAACGTTTGACTTTTAAAAACGGATCCGTGCTGTGGAAACACTGAACAGGCAGCTTGATTTTCATCGCTTCGTTTCAATCCAGTCCCTCCACCAATCATCTCTTTTGTTTTTTCTTTCTTTAATCATCTCCTGCTTATATCATTATCTTTAGCTGCTGTTAACTTGACTTTTCGTCCTCTCTGTCCTTGTGTGAGTGTGATGTACTGTCTTTCTGCTGTCTGTCTCACCCTCATTCTCTCTCTCTCTCTCTGTCTTCCTCTCTGTATCCTCTCATTGGTCTCTGCCTTCCCCTCAGCCAAATATAAGTTTAACGGATATGTCAGATCACGTAAGTGTACTTCTCTGTTTTCCTCATTCCCTCATGCAACCTGCCTGCTTTGGCTCTTTGCTTTTGATTTTACCCCCACTAGCATTACAGCACAAAAGCTGCCATCCTCAGCTCTCTGTAGATTACTGGGGATTGATGGGAAGGGGGGCCGTGATGACAGTTTCTCAGCACTGGGTTCTGGTCAAATGCATCAGAGGGGCTGCTCGACTTTAAAACATGTGCATGAGAAAGGTCAGGTGCTGAATTGAGGCATCCATATGAAATCCAGATGTTGCATAAAGAGCTCTGTGTCCTTGCGAGGGATGATTGAAGAGCTAGAAACGCTGTGAGGTATTGCACATGTGAAGAGTCTTAGAGATGTTTTTGCATTGTGACGCCACCAACAGCAGATGGCGCTACAACTCCAGGAAAATTGGGAACGGGCTGAATGCGTTTTTAGGAAAATGAGTCGCCGACTAATGCTGAAAGAGCTTTATTGCTACTGAGTTTCATTTCATATGCATCCTGATAACATTTGTAAATGTTTTGTTATATCTCTGAATCTGGAGGGCAAAACAAAAGTATTGTTTTTTTAATTTTAAAAAGTATTTTCATAAAAAACAAATCTTATACTAATATTGCTAATAATTAGGAAAATTGAAGGTGATCGGAATTTTTTTTTAAAAATGCACGCAAGGCGAATTGACTTATTTAGAGCAGCCGCAAAACGAGATAAAGTTTTAAAATGCATTTCTCACAGATGTATTTTCTATAATTTAACAATGGCCTTGATAAGAATGCACAATTGTGGCTCGTCACAGGATTTGCATTTCATAAAGGGACAGTTGCCGTCTGGATTACTGTAAATCCACAGTGAAAGTGCCACAGCGGATGTTCTCTGTATAATGCTACTCGTGTTTGACAGGGGCCAGATGAATCCAGGAGTTATCTGTGGCGGCCTTTAAATCTATGCGGCAGCTGACGGCAGAAATAACCGTCTATTTATTGCTCTGAGCAAGGTTTGGGGAGCGGGCGGAAACTGCTTTTCCACTTACACCAGATATTGGTTAACCTCTTGCCTTTTATGTAGATAGCATTAGGCTGGAGTCTCGTGGCTGGGATGGCAGGCGGGAGCTTGATAACTCCCTGTGTGAAACACTTTAGGTCTCTTATACACACCGCATATACTCTCATCTGTCAGACTGGAGATTGTTGTTATTTTGGTGTTTTTCGTGGCTTAATCTAAGACATTTTCACATGTTGTGTGAGGTATTGATTTTCACACATTTTAGATGCGTCGTTTCAACAATATACTTTGCCCTGTAAATTGAGGCAGAATGTAAAGAGATTGCTGTGTTCCCTTGCGCGAGCACATCCCTACCTGCTCTGTGACCTGATTCGTTCTGACGGTGATCAGGAATAGTATGTTCGTGCTTTGTTCTGTCTTGTCGCAGAGCGGGCGGGGAAGAAAGTGCTTCTAATTAATTAATGTTTATTAGCAATGGAAAAAGCAAATGTCATATTGAACATTTCACCTAAAGCGCTTGCCAAGTGGTTAAGTAGTGTTTAATAAAACTGAGGGGTCATCGTCAATTATTCAAATACGCGGCGGTTGCCTTCATGGCACGTAGATTTGTGGATCTGTCTGTAAATGGTAATCGAAGGGGGAAATAAATAGCGCAACAATGAAAATCATGTCAACTTGTATTTTCATGCTTAAATATTTATGTGATTCTCATGCAGTTCAGTGATGAATTATGAATGCTTCAATGTTTTAATCATAATATATTTAGTTTAGAAGCACTAATGGCATGTGCTTCTAGGTGAGTTTTATATAGCATTTTTAAATCTTACGTAAAACACTTTTTATTTTATTGTTGTTGTTATTTTCTTTTAAATCAGGGATTTGTTTAATGTATAGCTTTTTTAAAATATTAGATCATTTTAGTTCAGGTTGTAAAATGTCATGTGGTGTGACTCCCTAGAAGCTTCAAGATATTCATATGTTAATAATTTATGATAATGAAGAAAAAAAAACCTATCGAGCAAACCAGTCAAAAGTTTTTGAACAGTAAGATTTTGAATGTGTTTTTAAAGAATCTTCTGCTCACCAAGCCTTTTATTTCATCCAAAACTCAGCAAAAGCAGAAATATTGTGAAATATTTTTACTATTCAAAATGACTTATTTCTATTTTATTACATTTTAAAATGTAATTTATTCCTGTGATCAAAGCTACATTTTTAGCATCATTACTCCAGTCTTCAGAATCACATGATCCTTCAGAACTAGGTTATTATTGTTAATATTATTATTATTATTGATATTATTATTTAAATCAGTCAGTTGAGTACTGTACATTTTTTTCAGGATTCTTTGATGAATCTAAAGATCTGCATTTATCTAAAATAAAAATGTTTTGTAACATTATACAGTATACCATTCAAAAGCTTGAAGTCAGTTTTTTTTTTAAAGGAATTATAGAAATTAATACTTTTATTTAGCAAGGATGCTTTAAATTGATCAGAAGTGATGATAAATACATTTATGTTACAAAAGATTTCTGTTTAAGGTAAATGCTGTTCTTCTGAATGTTCTATTCATCAAAGAAACTCAGTTCTACTCAGCTGTTTTCAACATAATAATAGTAGTAATAATAATAATAATAATAATAATAAACATTTTTGAGCAGCAAATCAGCATATTACAATGATTTCTGAAGAATCATGTGATTGGAGTAATGATGCTAAAAAATTAGCTTTGAAATCACAGGAATGAATACATTTTAAAATATATTTGAATAGAAAACAGTTATTTTAAAAAGTAAAAATATTTCAAAATTGTACAGTTTTTGCTGTACTTTGGATCAAATAAATGCAGGCTTGGTGAGCAGAAGAGACTTCTTTAAAAAAAAAACATTAAAAAAATCTTACTGTTCAAAAACGTTTGACTGGTAGTGTATATATATAATAAAAAAGCAAAGTATTTTTACAGCCTTTTTAAAAATAATGGAAAGTATGTGTATACTCACATTTAAGGCGTAAAGAAAAATGTTAATACATTTAATTTACACTACATGCAATTTTTTTGTCATTTAATGTAAAGTTTTTATAAAAATTGCATAAGTTTTTCAAAATCATATGAAACCAACATCAACATGAACACAAAGAACATTTGGTTTAAACTAGATTTTTTTTGGTCCCACTTATTATTAAGTGGCCTTAAGTACTATGTGCTTATCAGAAAATAAGTACAATGTACTTTTTGTGTTCGTATTATATTGCAAAACACTTTTGAGGTAGGATAATAGTACAATGTAAAAACATGTGCATAAACAATAAGTGCATTGCACCAAATTATTAGTTAAGGCCACCTATTATGAAGTTGGACCTATTTTTTTTATCGTAGACACTCTTATATGTCACTGTCCCCAGTTTACAGCCATCTCTCATTGTTTTTGTTTTCTACTGTTTGACAGTAAAGGAGGAAGTAAGAGCGACTTTTCAAAACCGCTCGGTCAAACTGGCCAACAGCATGGCTGTTCCCAACACTCGTCCCAGTGTGCTGCCGGTTGTGGAGAGCTCCACGACTGCCGTACCTCTTGTTAATAATCGTAAAGGAAGTCTTCTCCCTCTGGCGCCGCCTTCGCAGTCACGCCTCAGCCTGGCTGGACTGAACCGGGCCCGCAGCCTGCCCGGAAAATACCGCTACCGCCCCAGCACCTTGTCCTCCACGCTCACCCCCACGCACTGTAGGTGGCGCCTTAGGACGCATTAGTCAGTGCTGCCGCAGACAACCCCTTCCTCCTGCATGGGTCCCTGCAGTCACTGCTGCATGCATGTAGAGCAGCTAGTGGCTAATGAACCCCTTGCCCCAACACTAAATGTGTGTGTGTAATGTGTGTAACCGAATCTGCCATCAATAGAAGTGTAGAAGTTGTAGTATAGCTAGGTTGTACATCAGAGATCCAAGACCCCTAACTGTTTTTTTTTTTTGTTTGTTTGTTTGTTTTTTGAGACATTTGTTTCATTATATGTGACCCTGGACCACAAAACCAGCCATAAGGGGGCCTTTTTTTATTTTTTTTTACATGGGACAATATTTGGCCGAGATGCAACTATTTGAAAATCTGGAATCCGAGGGTGCAAAAAAAAAATCAAAATATTGAGAAAAACATCTTTAAAGTTGTCCGAATGAATTCTAAGCAATGTATAATACTAATAAAAAATTAAGTTTTGATATATTTGTGGTAGGAAATTTACAAAATATCTTTATGGAACATGATCTTCTACTTAATATCCTAATAATTTTTGACATAAAAGAAAAATCAGTAATTTTGACAATGTATTGTTGGCTATTGCTACAAATACTTATGACTGGTTTTGTGGTCCAGGGTCACATATATTTTGAAAAAATTTTCATTAAATATATGTAAATTTATTTAACATATTTTATAAATATTTTTGCTTAATTATTACTTTTTCTTTTTTTTTCCAGATTAAAATGTGATTTTCAGTGTTCAGTATCTCGGACTTTTAGACCTTCTTCAGAATTATAATAATTTTAAATATTATTTATTTATTTATTTATTTACCTATTGATCTGTCTATCTGTCTATCTTAAATAATATAAAAATAATACTTTTTTTTTTTCTTTCCAGTTCATTTCCAGGTTTAAATTAGATTTTCAATATGGTCTCAGATTTTAGAACTAAACCAATGTATTTTTTTCTTTCATGTCTTAAATATTTCATATTATTTTACGTATTTTTTCCCTCTCCATTCCAGGTTTAAATTTGATTTTCAGTTTAATTTTAAACCTAAGCCAGTTGTTATGAGCACCTTAAATTTTACAAAGTGTCCAGAATTATAGTAAAAAGGCGCAAAGAAATGAAATGAAAGCAACAGAATTATTTCTGTTATATCTCTGTTGTGCGTTAAAGCATGCATCAGCCCATTGTCTGTCTGAAGTAGAGGAGACAGATGTCTAGCTCAATCGTTGTGATCAGCGACACAAAAAAACGAGGGGCTATAGCTGCCCGTGGTATGGAACAGCAATCACACTTTGGTGGGCTGATCCTATTTTGATTGAGGTTGTAAAAGTGCCGTAATGTAATTTGGAACAAGCAGAGACTTGCTGAAATGGCCGTGTTGCAGGTGGAGTTATTTCATTGTTAAGCCTCTTACTGAAGGGCACCACTGTAGCTCGTAAATCTCCGCCGCCTAATTTGGAGGAGCAAGGGCAGGAGAGAGCGGTCCGGCCCAGCCAGGCCACTCGCTCAACAACCATAACACGGAACAAAGGGCCACTGCACCGCCATCTTATCAGTAGTGATATTTTTAAAGTTGATTACTGTCTCACATTGCTCCTTCCACGGTGTAATTGCAAATGTCAAGCACTGGCATTTGGTGAAGACACAGACAGCGTCTTTTTGTTTAATTTGTCTTTTTTCATTAGAACAATTAGATGACAAAAGAAAATCAGAGACCTACAGTATATGTGTTTGCAGTATTTGTCTCTAATATTTTGCTGTGCTGATGAATTTCTAACAGAGCCACACTAAAGCAAGCTTGCAGTGTTTTAGAGTTTGGGTTTCTGTTACTAGTTTGTCTCTAATACAGATCAGACCATGTTGTGTTCAGTATCTGGTATCATACTCAAATACAAATAAATAAAGATGCATAATATAAATATTGCAGTTGAGCATAACAAATGTGACCCTGGACCACAAAACCAGTCATAAGGGTACATTTTTTGAAATTGAGATTTAAACATAATCTAAATAAATACACTTTCCATTGTTGTATGGTTTGTTAGAATAGGACAGTATTTGGCCGAGATGCATCTATTTGAAAATCTGCAGGAAAATCTGAGGATGCAAAAAAAAAATTGCCAAATGAAGTTCTTAGCAATGCATATTACTAATCAAAAGTTAAGTTTTGATATATTTAAGGGTAGGAAATTTACAAAATGACTTCATGGACATGATCTTTATTTAATATCCTAATGATTTTTGGCATAAAAGAAAAATTGATCATTTTGACCCCATACATTGTATTGTTGGCTATTGCTACAAATATACCCATGCTACTTAAGATTGGTTTTGTGGTCCAGGGTCACAAATATTAAATAATTTAAAAACATGTACTGTGGTATACATGGAAATGATAAAATTTCAGGACAGAAAACATTTATTAGTTTTAATCACAACATATTAAATACTTTCTCCCCAACTTAAAGGAGTAGTTCACTTCCAGAGCAAAAATGTACAGGTAATGTACTTACCCCCTTGTCATCTAAGATGTTTGTGTCTTACTTTCTTCAGTCGTAAAGAAATTGTTTTTTGAGGAAAACATTTCAGGATTCTCTCCATATAATGGACTTCTATGGTGCCCCTGAGTTTTTACTTTTTACCCTCAAATGCTTATCTTGTCTAGGTCTGTGTGAACTGTTTTTTCTGGTTCATGACAGTTAGAGTATGTCGTAAAACTCCAATCTCATTTTCTCCTCCAGCTTCAAAATAATCATACTTTTACCTTTTTTTGTAAAAGGCATTTGACTTTCTTTACATGTTCTCTTTGTAAACACTGGGTCGGTACTGCTGCTGTAATTTAGGGTGATTAAGGAGAAAATGAGATCAGTTTTTCGGCATACCCTAACTGTCTCAAAATAAACAGTTCATGCAGACCTAGACAAGACAACGGTTTCAGGGGCACCATAGAAGTCCATTATATAGAGAGAATCCTGAAATGCTTTCCTCAGAAAACATAAACATGAACATCTTGGATGACAAGGGGGTGAAAACATTATCTGCCAATTTTTATAATTTATTTTTATTAAGTTATAATTTATTGTCATCCAAGATGTTCATGTCTTTTTTCTTCAGTTGAAAACAAATTAAGGGTTTTGAAGAAAACATTCCAGGATTTTTTTTTCCATATAATGAACTTAAGTGGAGACCAACGGGTTGAAGGTCCAAATTGCAGTGTTGCTTTAAAGGGCTCTACACGATCCCAGCTAAAGAACAAGGGTCTTATCTAGCAAAATGATTGGTCATTTGTAGTCATGCATAACAAGGGTGGAAGTTCCAACCCAGTGTTTACCAAGTGAACATTCAAAGAAAATCAAACGTTTCCATAGATAAGGCCCTTATTCTTTGGCTGGGATCATGTAGAGCTCTTTAAAGTTGCATTGAAACTGCAGTTTAGATTTTCAACCCATTGGCTCTCATAGAAGTCTACTACATGGAGAAAACTCCTGAATGTTTTCCTTCTTTTCGACTGAAGAAAGAACAACATGGACATTTCAGATAACATGGGGGTCAGTAAATTATCAGGAAATATTTATTCTGGAAGTGAGCTAATCTATTTTACCTACTATATCCATAACATCTTAGATGAAGCTCAACCTTCAGGCAGCTTTAATACTCGCACATGATGTGTTTATAAAGCAGAGAGCTTGTGACTTTCACAGGCCCCTCAGTAACGTCCTTCTGGAGAGGCGTTTCAGTCGGAGGAGGCTGAGTTCAGGGTGCTTGTTCAGCGCTGAGAGTGCTTGTGGTACGGGGGACAGACTCACAGCGGAGCCATCACTCACGGCTCTCTGAGTGATGAGGATTGATTTTGCCATGTAGTCATCCATTAAAAAACACACACCAAATTACTCTTCTTTTTCTTTTTTTTTCTTCCCCTCTGTCATTGTTCGAGCTCATGCCCTCCAAACAATGACAGAGAGCTAAAAGAGGGTTTGATGCGGACTGAAATAAATCCACACACACATACACACGTCGCTCAGACCAACTCTTTGAAAAGAAAAATTCATGGAAAACAGGGTGTAAAACTTAATGGTTGTCCTTCAGGTCTGTACTTGCCTTCTTTAAGTGTACTTTTGTCCATACTAACACTGTTCTCTTTCTATTTTTGGAGGTCTTCACAGATTTGAGTGTTTTTTGCAATGATTGATTGAGTGTTGGCTTTTGTGTTCTTTAATATGTCATCTCCAGCACACTTTACAATCCCAGCTGTCCACAGTCTGACACTCTTTGCATGTGTTTGCAGTCGAAGATGAGCATCCGTCAACACTGTCACCCAAAAAGAAGCAACGCAACGGAGGCATGCGAAATTCACCCAACTGCTCACCCAAAATGATGAGGTAAGACATTGATTTCAAGACGCTCCCTCCAGCCTTCAAAAGGAAAGAGAGGGAGAGACAGGACGGATGGTGCTGGGATGGTGGGAGTAGGAGGAGTGGAGAAGGAGAAAGAAAGTGTGGAGGGAGAGAGAGAGAGAGAGGGAGGGGAGAGCAGGCCTTTCAGGCCGAGGCGTTTGAGCTGTCAGCCTGTCAGCGGTTAATGATAGAGCTGAAATATTTCTGTCATGAAAGCAGCTATGAAAAGCTGTTTGAAAAATACTCTTGCTTTAAAGTCTCAGCTGTCATCTCCCCCCAGTCCCGTCCACATGTAGTTCTTAAACAGCGGTGGCACTAATGACGCTGCCAACCAATCAGAGACGCCAGCATGGTTACTTAGCCTCGGGGCTCTTCATCTATTGTGGGAACCCCTGTGAGGCGTGTTTTTCGTACTTAAGGCCATATGTGAAATGTATCATTGCAATCAAAAATGAATTCAAATATTACCTTCCTTTTATCCTGTCCGCCGGAATTAGAATGCCGCTAATTGATTTTGACTGATAAAAGGACTTGCTTTCCGCCCATGTGGCCAGGAGACGTTTATGCAGAGGTTGTAAAAAATGCAGAGACAATGCCCTCCGTTGCACATTGTACAGCGAGAAAGTGTTGCTGAAGGTTTGCTGGAAAGGACAACTTTCTGCAAAGTGATAGCCAACATGCTTGACTGCATGTATGTTTGTGTTTCGAAAAATGTGCATTTTTGTAATTTAGTGCAGAGTCAGTCACATTCTCTCAGTTAGTATATATGAAGTTTTTACGTTGCAGGCTAATTTTTAATACAGTAATATTTGTAGACATTGTGACCCTGGACCAATTTACCAATAGTCAAAAATGCATTGAATGGGTCAAAATTATCGATTTGTCTTTTATGCCAAAAATCATTAGGATATTACGTAAAGATCATGTTCCATTAAGATATTTTGTAAATTTCCTACCGTAATATATCAAAAGTTAATTTTGGTTAGTAATATGCATTGCTAAAAACTTCAGTTGGACAATTTTAAAGGGGTCATCGGATGCCCATTTTCCACAAGTTGATATGATTCGTTAGGGTACTAATGAAAAGTCTATAATATACTTTGGTTAAAAATTCTCAATAGCTGTGTAAAACAACACCCTTTTTACCTTGTCAAAGTCAGCTCTGCAAAAATCATCCCATTCTGAGGGATTGTTCCTTTAAATGCAAATGAGCTCTGCTCGCCCCGCCCCTCTCTTCTCTCTGTGGAGTGACGAGCCTGTTTACTTTAGCCGCATTTAGCCGTGAAACTAACTAGCACGTTATTAGGAAAGGTGATTGCAGAGATTCATAAAAAAAAAACGTATACTCACTTCTGCTGTAGGTGAAGCTGGATCACGAATGATTTGCGCAAACATAGACACATTTATGTAGATCGGGAGGCACATTCCCTTCACAAACAAATGTAATCCACTGCATCTT
>JAHKKF010529062.1:0-17392 GCA_019740295.1 Labeo calbasu
ATGGCGGAGGCATAACGTAGTGAAGAAATTATTGCGCAAAATCAACCATGGTTTTATTGTAGTAAAGTGTAGTAAGTTAACCATGTTTTTGGCAGTTTGATTACTATTTGTATTTATACAGTTTTACTACAAATATCATGGATAAGAGATATGGTTAATGTATTATAATGTATAATGTATTAATGTTTTTTTTAATTTGTAGGAACACTGGCTAATTTTTAAAGGGGCAATCAACCACTACCCTACTGTTATTAATTTGTGTCGTGTCGCAGGTAGGATGCCTCTATTGAAATACTGAAGTTCAACAATAAATCTAAAATTCAGGCAAAAGTTACAAAGAACAAAGTGGTGAGGAGTTTAAAGTTTGTTGTTTAGGGGGAAATGCTTAACAGAAATATTAGAAAGTGGGACAGAAAGTCCAAACATATCATAAATGTAAAATTTATATTCCAGGCGAAAGACCTTATATGACAATTTTGGATGGCGCGGGGAAAGATTTATTTATTTATTTTATTATTATTTTTCTGAACAGGCAATGTGGACCAGCATTTGGCGCCATGATGTGTATGTAGTAATCTTGTAAAACTGATGTAGCCTAATCTCTAACCATTTGCTCCATTCCATTCATTCTCTATTGTGCAGGTAATGACTTTACAATTGTTCGGGTTTGACTGTATGCGTGAGAAATGCTAATATTGAGTTCACCACAA
Source organism: Labeo calbasu (assembly GCA_019740295.1). Classification (NCBI taxonomy): domain Eukaryota; kingdom Metazoa; phylum Chordata; class Actinopteri; order Cypriniformes; family Cyprinidae; genus Labeo; species Labeo calbasu. Next base: position 711 of record JAHKKF010529062.1, read on the forward strand.
AATCGGGATATTTCCACGATATTTGCATTTGGCTGTTTAGACTGCCCCAAACAGTAAGAGCTGTCAATGTGTAATATAAGCTTTTTACAATTTTTTACAAGTTATGTATTTTGTGGCTAATTTTTCTTCTTCTTCTTCCTCTTCTACTTCATCATCATCTTCTTCCTCATCTTTTTAATCCTAGATTAAATGATTTAAAAGATTTAAAGAAAAGATTGATTTTACTAAAGTCAGATGAGTTAATAATACATGCTTGTATATATCCAACCTATCATCGTCACACCTGAGAAGGGAGAATGACATAAAATATTTCAGATGTTCACTCCACCAGAAAGAGATTTTAAGAAAGCTTTTTTTAAAAAAACTTGCCACTTTTTTAGTCTGCTTAACTGAACTATTAATATGTGGATCTCAAGATGCCAAAAATGTATGTGTATGGTTTTTTGGGTGGTAAATAAGTGTGAATTCTGCTAGCCTAATAATTTGTTAATTTCATTTCAATTATTATTTTTTTTTTATTCAAAGAAAGAAGACAACCATGTCCTATATGTCATATGACAATAGGCAGAGATTAGCACGTGATGGAACAAAATAAAAGCAAAGCAACCAGGAACTTTTTTTATCCTCACCTCCTTTATAGAGAACCAGAAGTGCAGCTTAACAGGAGTGAACAGGTGAGACCAGACCTGTCATTTGATTTATTTAATTTATTGATTTTGTTTATTTTCACATGTATATTTTTAATAAAAGCCTTTTTTTTGTTGATGTCAATAAAAACAGTTTTTCTTTCTTTTTTAATTAACACATTGCCCGGTTTTATGCTTTTCCTCAATGAGATTTGTGATAGTTTGTATTGTCCAAAGCTCCTGATGTTTCTTAAGATTTCCTCGTGTTATAACATGAGATAATATAGATTTTAATTTTAATTCTTACACTTTTTTCGACCTGAAAAAAGTTGTTTTTCTATGTAAACATCATGTCAACAGACTTTGACCTTTGCGCCTCTTCTCCCTATTTTATGAGCTTCTCACTCCACGTTTTTAAAACGCTGTCTCAATTCCCTAAAAAATAATACACTACATCAACTCAATAAAATTGTGGCAACAGATTACAAGCAATATTATTAATTAAATTCAACTACTATTAAAAAATGAGTTAGCATTAATCAAACAAGTTCCTTAAAATTAGCCATTCAAATTAAGTAGATGCAAATAGCACACAAAAAAATTAAGTAAAATGTAAACTAAAGTATTGTTTTCATTGGAACACTATCCTAATGAATATACTACTTAAAATAATTATTTTGATTTAACAAAAAAAAAAATATTATTTTTACTAATTGGATTAATAAAAATAATTTCAATATGATTTCAGATATAAATAACACACTCAGAAGTTAAAGATTAATTACAAGCTTCTGCTTTATTGCCAACAACAGTTACAACAGCATCCATTAACATTCTCAGACAGAATAAACATTTACTAGTCTCAACAGTCTTTTAGGTCAACTGTCTTTCGTCTCTTTCTTTTTAAGTCCAATTTGTTTAAAATATACAATGCAGTTACTTTTTTGGCATTTTTCTCTATTTAGGCACAAAATGTTAAAATATGTGAGGTATTTGTTTGGCGACATGGAACCATAGAACAGATAAAACCATTTTAAGACAGCAGTTCAAACCCTCTTTGAAGGAATCTTTGAGATCTTTGAAGCATCCAGCTCCAACAAAAGTTTCTGAAATACAGTAGTTGTCAAAATTATTAGAACACTAGTATATTTACCAGCTGAAAAATGTTTTAAATATATTTTGATGTAGTGTGCCAGTAGGAAATATCAGTTTACATTTTCCAAACATTTATTTTGCTATTTGTTGTAGTAATCCAGTGAGATTTTTGTTTGCTACACACAGAGATCTGATCTGATCATCATCCAGTCTGTCTGAAATGACATGAAGAAACAGAAAAAAAAAAAACCTGACAAACTAAATCCAGAAGAAGTGGAAAACGACCTGCAAAGCTACCTGAAAAACTTTGTGTTTTTACCAAGTGCACCTAGTGCAAAAGCTGCATAAAAAGCAAAGAATGGTCAAATGTTGATTTAATTTAGTAAATAGAAGTTAACTGATAAAGAAAATCTATTAATGACATTATTTTTGACAGCATCCTCATTTTACAGCATTTTTACATAAGTGCCTAAAACGTTTGACATTACTGTCGCTTTGCAGGTACGTCTCTTGAAGCATCTTGGTGAAGTTGTTCTCCACAGTTCTTCTGGATTTAGTCTGTCTCAGTTTGTTCTGTTTCTTCATGTCAGTCCAGACCGACTGGATGATGATGAGTGCAGATGTCTGTGTGGGTTACTGGCTGTTGTCAGACAAATATCTCACTTGATTACTACAATTAATGGCAAAATGAATGATTGGAAATGTAAACTATAATGCAGCTGATGACCACCTCTCATCATATCGACAGAACACTGCTCATTCTAAAAAAAATAATAATAATAAAAAAATAATAATGTTATGTCCTCCGCAGAGAGGTAACTTTAGTGGTGTAAAATAGGGTGCAAGAAATGTCAAAAGGTGAGCAACATAACTGTATAAGCCTCTCCCAAGGTGTTTTTGCGTCCACAATTTTGTTCCTTGCTACTTTGACCATTTGGCTTGAGCACATGGGCTAAAAATTTAAATGTTTTTTTTTTTTTGTAAATTTTATCAGTTAAAAAATATCATCACATTTAATGTTAAATTTACAGTAGAAGGGAAAGTACTACCTGCTAATCATGAAGAAAAATACAAGACTAAACAATTCCTCTCACCCTTATATAAAACCACAAGTAACCAAATGACTTGCATGATTCATTATAAACTGTACCTTTAGTACTTCCTTGTTTTCAGTTTTTCTCCAAGTGCTCCTCCTTCAGAAGCTTGGGAGTGCGAAGATCCAATGAGGACCAGTTTAGGTTCCGCTGCACAGTGATTATTCTTTGAAATTTTGTATTCACCTGAAATATGAAATGAGAGAATTTTTCTCACATGTTTTGAGAGGGAGTTTTTAACATTTACATTTATTAATTTAGCAGACGCTTTTATCCAAAGGAACTAATGTTTTCAGATACATTATGTTCCTTTTGGTCTCTAAACATGATTGGTAACTCACTTGAGAAGGCTGAAATAGGGCTGGCCATCGTTCCTTTATGTCTTGCACACTTGGACATTGATGATTTTGTGTTGTCGATCTTTTCATTGTTCTATTCTGCAAAAATAATGTTAACAGAAATGTGAAACAAACACAATAACTACGAACTAAGTTCAGGGCTTACGTACAATCGCAATCGCGGAGAATCGCGAATTCAATCTTATTTATAGCTCTTAAGATGTGTAACTATACGGAATGATTAGGTTTAAGGGACTTTATTTAAAAGCAATATTTAAAAGCAATACAGTTCACCTCAATACAGTCTTGAAGTCCTCAATAAACAGTACCTGTTCAAGCCACTAGGAGTCAGTTTCAGTAAATCGTTATTAATTCAAAGCCCCCAATACCCATTCCATAGATATGACCATACATAGGCCTACGTGTTTTACTAAAAAAATACTAACACAATAAAACACAATAAAAACATAATAACAACAAAAAACTATTTTTGAAAATGTAAAAATGGATAATAAACTCTTCCTATATAGTTTCAGAAGTCTCTGAAATGACGTGTGTCATGTTGGCCAGCTGTCGACTTTATTTAGTGAGAATATGTAATAGCTATCACTTGCTGTTTTGTTCTTGTCAGGCCATGATGCTCGGGAGTTTGCTGTTCGTTGTGTGTTGTAGCGCAGCACTGGCCCATTTCAACACAAATCTAGACCAGCACTGGGAGTTGTGGAAGAAGACGCATAACAAGTTTTACTCCAGTAAGGTGAGAATATGAATTTCACAAGCATCTGTCAGATGATCCCAAACCTGATCTTTTACCTACATCTAGAATATTTTTTGGTTTATCACATGCTCAGTGAGGAATGCAAACTCCATTCCTTCCTTGTTTCTTATCAAACTGATAAAGCTTGATTTATGGGCTTCTTTGTTAAATAAATAATGATGTATTCATTGAGACTTAAAGAGTTTGACCAGCGATGTCAATAGTTTTATATTAACAGGAGTGCAAAGGTGCTTAATTGATTATTGCTGTATTGCTTTTAAATATTGGTGTATTAAACTGTGAAACTGTCTCTTGTCTATGTTGGTAGGATGAGGAACTGGGCAGGAGGGAGTTGTGGGAGAAAAACCTTGAACTTATCGCCATTCACAACCTGACGGGCTCTATGTGTCTGCATTCATATGACCTGGGCATGAACCACATGGGTGACATGGTGAGACATGAGTGCAGTGTCCCTTTTTCCCTTTGTTAGAGCTGAAGATCTTTGCCCGAACCCGACGGGACCCGACGGTTTCGGTCGGGTTCGGGCTTAATTTATATCATTTTACACAGGCTTTGTCCGGCTCGGGCTTGCGCGGTAAATGAGCGGTCATGTGATGCGTTTCGATTAGTGCGAGAAAGATGCAAAAATGGATGCTGAGGAGGTGAAACGGAGGCTTGCCTCTGGTGATTACGTTTTGGCAAAATTTGCAAAACTTGCAAAATTAGGACCGCGCTGAAGCTACAGTGGATTCAATAATTTTTCTCCGGTCACAAACCCATGTAGCCTAGTCTTGGTGAGTAAAGGTTTTTAAAATTATAACTAAATATTAATTGAGTCTTAAATGCATAATGTAGACAGAGTATATAGGCTAATATCGGCATTATTCTTTTATTACATTTCAGCTGCTATTCACCGTCGCGTTGAGGCCGGATTGTGGAGAGAAGTAGCGAAGCAAATCCCGCCGAGCCTTTATCTTAATTTTGTTATTGCCAAATACATAAATTAGAACTTATCTTGATTTAATTTGTTAAGAAAGAGTCATTTTTATTGGCGCGTTGGCCTATTTATAGGCTGAGTGTACGCCTATTTAGAGTGCTGAGATGTTACGATGTTACAGAGGACTTATTTTATTTCTTTGTCCCAACTTCAAAGTGGCCTATAGCCTACGTTAGTTATGAATCAATTAGATTAAAACATGTATAAATGACTCATTCTTGACAAAAGACAAAAGAGCTGTGTGCTTGCGCATATTTGAATAATGTCGGGCTGTAAACGGGTTCGGGCTTTTAAAAAGCTGTCAATCAAAATGTACTTGTCGGGCTCGGGCTGAATTCTGTCGGGCTCGGGCCCTGTCGTGCCTAACTTTTAAGGCCTGATTACAGCTCTACTTTGCATTTCCTTGTCTGCGGTGTTTCCTTGTCTTTTGTTCGCATGCACATGGTCAAAAACAGGTACAATCAGAACAACAGTGAAGTTTTGTGATTATGAACTTACTGGGTCTGACAAATGTTAAATAAAATGTACCCAACCCAAAGTCTTGTACAAACAAAATATGTATTTCAAACAAAACACTGAGATGAGTAAATAGATATGCTAATTGTTATCTTTTGCTTTAACAGTTGGGGTACCGGATTTGAAGATGGTGGCTACATCCGTATGGTCAGAAACCAGAACAACATGTGTGGCATCGCCTCACACGCCAGCTATCCAGTTATGTAACTGAAACCATGTTTGAAACTATTAATATAGATAAGAAATACGATTTTTTAGCTGTAAATGGATGTTCTGTATACTGTATGTTTTCTATTTTCATTGTCTTTATTAAAAAATCCAAATGTATTTTATATTTTAAATCTTTTTTTATGTCTTGTATAGCTTTAAAAGAAAAATTGCTTTCACTCTATTCAGTATGTTTACTTGGTTTTATTCAGTGCAACATCACAACGAACAGTTTCAGCCACATGTATAATGGCGTAAAATGACACGGATATTCACATCAGCAGAGAGAGATTTTGCATGAGCGATACATAAAAGAAAAGAGAAAATACTTGCTACCTTTCAGGACCGTTAATAAGTGATCTCCAGATGCCAAAAATGCCTTGAGAAAATAAATTCTGTCATGTTTTGATCAAGGACTGCTAAGATCATATTTTTATGACACAGCTAGAACATATTTTAATCATATTTGTAGAGACAAACATTAACATTTATTTTATCTGTGAAATGTTCGCGTCTTGCCAGAAGATGGCGCTAACAGCTGCATCATCTATAATTCATTTTACAAAGCTCTCATCCACGGCGTAATACAGGCAGCACAGGTACAAATTCATTGTGAACTGATTAATAAATTGTTGAACAAGGGTTTTTACATAATTTCCATGACAGAGTTCAAGATAAATCATTTTATCTTACTACTGGAGCTGCCAGTTTCAAGTGATTAGTAAACGTTAATATTAGTATTATTATTATTATTTTTAATAAGCAAGCACAAACAAGGCAAATGCGGCAGTCCTTTCGGTGCACTCAGTGTCCAAATTCACTCACTGGTTGTCATTCATTCCTTCAAGTCAACTGTTATTAGTGGGGAATAGGGAATGAGGGCATATGCGACGATATCTTTGTTTTTGTACTGGTGGTGTAAAGGAACAAATATGACGCTCTAGCGGCATGTTTATGGTGTTTTATTTTTTTGATTTACTTTATTGATTTGTTAAGGCGTCATTGTGTCATGACTGTACTGTGAGGGCCATCATTACAAACTCACCATTAACTACCCATAAACTAACATTAACTTATGGTTTATTAATATTTGCCATGACTTTACTACTTATTAAACTCATGATTTACTAATGTTTTATTTTTTTTATTTTTTTTGTTGTTGTTGTAGTTGTCTTATTATTTTAGATATGCTGTTATTTGCTACTGCTGTTTGTTCTCTATTAAAATACAGTTTTATCCTAAAGCTCATGGTCGTTGTAGTCCCTATCATCCATTTGTTGTAGGCCTTAAAAAGTGAATTCTGTAAAAGAAAATATCTCCCTTTGCATTGAACTTTAAGGGTTGTAACTTTGCAGATGTTGTTTATGTTCAAACAGCAACATTACACACTAAATAAAGTAAAAAAAAAAAAAAATGAAATCATAATGAAGGACCCTTTTAACTTTGTGATCACGTGACCTCATGTTGCCACATCCATTATGTATTAAATTAATAAACATCTTTCACACATTGTACAGTGCCTATAGAAAAATCATTATGCCCTGTGAAATCTATTGTTAAATTCTGGAGGATTATTAAAAATTAATCAGTGAAATGCCTGATTTGGTAAAGTGATCAGCCCCTTAAGCCCCATTCACACCAAGAACGATAACTATAACTATAATTATAAAAATTGTTTTAAATTTAAGAGAATAGCAGAGTTCACACCGTGACTACAACAATTACCATACAGGTGAACAATATTGTTGGGATCACTTTCAGAAAGATTTTTGTACAGCTGATGAATGATAAAGTGTCAGATCGATTGAGAAAAACTGTATTATATTCTTTCCATTGTTGTTTAGTCTTATGACTGTGTAGTTTCAAGGGCTGTTTGTCTTCATGAATAAGAGATACAAGGGAATGTTTATAGAAACTTAAGGTTAATGGGATGTTGTCATGAAGCAGTTTGGTACAACAATACTTGTTGGGTATGAGTTCTTCAGATGAAGTCTGAGCATTGAGACATAAGCAACTAAGACTATTCAATAAACTCTGCTCCATTTACCATCCTCACTTCATCTCCTGTTTCTGCTTCTTATCTTTTTGGCTTTTTCCTCAGACAACTTCTTGTCTGACAAAAGCATGGTAATAGTGTTTTAGGTATTTTGGGTACCAGACAAGACCTCCTGTTAACAGGGGTTGGGTTTAGACTACTCTGCTGATGAGTTGTTCTGTTAAAGCTGCTATCTCTGCCTACTTAAATTCACATACGAGTGTCAGATCTCTAGCATCTGTGACATCTTTTGTCACGTGTGCTGATTTTATGATGTAGAATCACTTCTAATTCCAAGATGCTACATGACAAGTTGCTCTTTGGATGAACAAAGTTTTATTGACAACTTGCTGAGAGTACAACACCCAAGACAACAATCAAAAAACCCTCAACTGACAACAAAAAACATCCTTTGTGATCACCAGTTTTCTTCTTTTAGTTTATCCGAAATTCAGTCTAAGCTTTTATTTAATTTAGAAGCATTTGAAAAGAAATATATGGAATCCGTCCTACCTTACATCCTTTTAGTCTGTGAATGGTCCCTCTGTCGAATGGGGATCTGCCAGTCTGGGCAGATGAAGAAGACAATTTCCTCCTCTGTTTAATTTTCCTAGTCCCCCTACCAGGCCTATGTAAGACTATTCGGTTATAGCTACCCGATGCCTAAGAGAGTCTCACTCTGAGTTGGAAGACGTCTCGCCCCTTATGAACACTATCACTTGGGACTAAGATCTTTAGTGTTCTATTACACCTGCTGCACAGAAGTAACCAGACAGACTCCAGACAATGCCTTTGAATATGCTTTAATAATGGCTGGGAGGACTTCACACCAATCACAAAGAATCCCCCAGCAAGAAGGATACAACAGTTTATATAGGAAAAGTACACAGCAAAGGTATCAGCATTTCACATTACATCATTCGCCTCTAATATAATTAGTTAACTTGTATGGTAAATCAGCTTGTTCCCCAAATCATGAGATTACTATTTTCAGACAGATGGCTTGTCCATGTTTCATGATTGAAACACTACTACAGGTTAGAAGTTAAAAGAAGGTAGAATTTTCCTTCACATCCCATTCTCTCCCTTGTTACCTTATGAATGTGGCTAATTGAAAAATCCTTTAATCCTTTAATGTGAAACTGTTCATTTTGATTTGGTGCTGAATAAAATCAAGTCATTTGTAAAAATACTGAATAGAGTTTCAATTTCAACTGCTTACAAAATCTTTACTTTTTAAAACACTTTTTGCAACACACAACACACAATTCTTTATGTAACACACAAGAATCTAACAGGAAGTATCTTGATTTCCTTTTTCAAACACAACCTTTTAAAATGACACACTAATTCATCAGTGCCTCACACTAAGCCCTCACATGTGCAAACACTCATTGCTTTACTTAACACCAACCAATCATGGCTTTAGAATAAGACTATACATAGGCCACAGGTCAAGTTATACAGTTTTTCTCAGTGGCTTTGGTGCATTTCTAATTTTGTATTTTCACCTTTGTGTCCATATTTTTTTTTTTCTTTTCTATATCGCAGTGACATTTTAATGTGTCAGTGTGACTGTTTGGCTGTGAATCTTATCCAGTCTCTTACAATCAATATCCCAATAATGTGTAAATCTGTACTCTTTAGATGGATAAATGGCATATACGAAGTGCAAAAGATGTGTGTAAGCAGTTAAAAAAAATCTGTAAAGCTTTACAAGTCAAAAAAGAAAGAAAAAGAAAAAAATATTTAAAATTCAATGTTATTACAGTTTTTTACGATTGCTTACACACTAAAATGAATAATAACACATAGTTAGTAAAACCTGACATCCAAGGAGCAAAACCTTAGCCCAAATCTGCACAACTATAAGCACATTCTCAGCCCAACACTTTTTTCAAAACACTACACACATTGTTTTGCAGGACACTAAACACACTTTTCTATATTAGAAATCTAACATGATGTCACTTCTTTGCCGTTTTAAGGCACTGCTTTTCTAAAATACTACACACATGAACCAACTGATCAAACACGGCCATCAGGTGTGCCCTCATTAAAGCTATGGAGGAGGCCTATGTAATAGAATCCCTAGTAGAAGCCGAGTCTGGGAAAGGATGGAGTTGCCATTCAAAAAGATTCAAATCCCTTGCTGTCTTGTGCTGTCATCCACATTATATTGCCTATAATGTGGATGAAGTGGCCATAACCAACTAGACAAAGAGTTGATGCTAAGGTTTATTTATTGTCTCCACAAACATTTATGTATATTGTATTTATAATTTGTTCTGATTTTCAGTGCAAAATACAGCCTAAATGCAATAATATACTGAAGAATTTTGTGGTTAGAAATAAATACTTTCATCAGGGTGCAGTACTTGGTCAATATATTTATGCTCTTTAACAATATCTAAAAAAAAAAAAAAATAAAACCAGACTGTATCATTAGAAAGGTAGAAATGTTACAAGTGTTTAAGATTGAGCACAGTAGTGTGTAAGTGGTTCAAACAGAATCCGACTGTATGAACCATGTGTGTGCCATACGGTACCAAAATGGGCTTTTGGTAAATTATTGTACAGTTTTGAATTAAGTGTTTCATTTTGCAAAAGATCTGAGATGTTCTGCTACTTGTGTGTGTAGATGTGTGAATTGTGCGTAGGGTTTTGACAAAATGAGCCTTGTTTTTAAAATCGTGCCTATAAGCAATCGTAAAAAACTGTATGATATATTTATAGATTTCAGCTACATAACTGGATAACTGGCATATGAGGCGATTCCACACATGTTGTTCTGGTTTCTGGCCATAAGGATGTAGCCTTTATCTCCAAATGTGGTAGCCCAACTGTTAAAGCAAAAGAAAACAATCAGCATTTGTATTTTGCCCTCTAAATGTTTTATTTGAGACAGATGTTATTAGTTTATGATCACACAATTTCACAATCAGTAAGCCTGTACCTGTTTTTGACCAGCCAAAAGTCCTGTCTAGCAAGTGCACCATATCCCACAACCAGCACTGCATGGTTTGTGTTGTTGGTGCAGGATGGATCATTGTAAACTCCTGTGGACAGATGTAACATAATGTTAATAATCACGGGCGACATTTGACTCTTAAGTCCGTTTTAACTGTCAGTTGATGGCCTTTTATTTTTAACCAGAAATGTGCACGCTGCTTTTCTGATTTTCCGTGTCTTATTTCCATGTCACTTGAAATGTAGCCTATCCGATTTGATTCGTTGTTACTAAAGTTGAGACACGTGAGGCAAAAAATGAACGACCAGTTGTGGGACTATTCTGTCATAATTCGCATACCACTGATTCCTGAACTTTACCGTCCCTTACTGATATGATATGGACTTGATATGTCCCGATCTCAAAGTTTACATACGCTTTGGTCCGTGAACTAGATCTTGCTCAGGACGCACACTGGCTGTGGTAGTTTGTCAAGGATCGGTTCCAGAATTAAATCACTGACGCTGCTCTCACACATATTTTTGTCCCGTCCATTGCTTTGGTAATCACTGTGCCAGTCACTGCTATTTCGACAACGAATCCAGCATAAATACGCAGATATCATCTCGAAATATTGCACCGTGTAAAACGAACGTGTCATACAAATTCTGAATGGATTACAGCCTAGCCCTAGAAAGTGAGCAAAGCTCGCTAGTACCTCCGTACAACCGGGCCTGAACTTGGATAACCGCTCCAACTGCAGCGTGGCTGACTACCAGATGCGGACTGGGACAAAATTTCAGGCCGGGAAATCTCACACTCATCCAGGCCATCCGATACACCCCACAACAATTTTTGAAACCACTGAGAACAGTATTTTTTCTATGGCCATCATCATCATATCAAGAGTTTAAATCGTTATATCCGCAAAATAATTAAAGTCTATCTCTTGAACTTCCATTTACCTTTTTACTCTCTTCATTTTCCCTGACATCTCTCTGTCTCTCATGTGTATGTTTTCTTTTTTCACTCTTTTTATGTACCTGTAACTTTTTCATTAACACATCTCCACCTTGTTGCAAAACAATCATCGTAATTTGTTTGCACATAGTATACATTTATTTGAGAAAAAAAGCAAATTTAAAAAGTAAATTTAAAAACTGTTACATTAGGACCATGTGTTATTCTTTTATCTTGCCTAAATGTCAAAATTAGTACAATAATAGCTACATTTTGAATACATCTTTATAGAAAAATTTTAATACGGAAGATGAGTCATGTTTTGTCCTATAAGGAAAAATAACCATGGTTTTATTAGGCCTAGGGTAAAAGTATAGCAACCATGTTTTTTTTGGCAGATGGATTACCATTTGTATAACCAGAGTTTTTTCTCTCTGCTCCACCCGGCACTTCCACTCCATTCTCTAGTCTCGCATCCTTTTGGCGGAATCGCGGATGCGCGGATTGTGTGCGAGGCGATTCGCGCTGCCAGTAAAGACTAACCGATTCATGATTTATTAGAGTTTTATTATTGCATGGCGAATTTGGATATAAAAACTTTAGTACATTCGACAGGCAACAAGAACAACAGCAATATTTATTAAAAAAAAAAAAAAAAGTACGACAGCGGGCCAAATTGGCTGCCAGGCCACAGGGAATTCTCGATGGCCAGTCCGCCACTGCTGACAACGGGGATGACTAACCATATGTAGCCTCAATACCTTGATCTGGTAATCAGTTTGATTGAAATATGTAGGGAAGAAATACTCACCATTGCGGTAAAACTGAAACTGAGGTCTGGAAGCATCAATGTTCACTGAGATAGGTCCAATGTTAGCAACAGCCTGCTTCAGGGCATCCTCATCTCCTTGACGGACATTATAGTATTTGGTGCATTTTGCTGCACACTTGGATTGATTGTATCTGCATGGTCCTTGCTGTAGGATACATTTATTTATTAGATTACACTTATAATGATTATGAATTGCAGCTTTTTAAAAATGGTCCAAACACTGATAAATCCAGTGATGTAGAGACCTAACTGCATATGTATCACTCAAATCTCACAGTAACAGGTCCTGTCACTTCTATTATTAAATGCAATCTCATCAATTATTGTTCTACACATAGACCCACACAAACAACTTACCACTCCTTTATAAGGGTAAAACGACTCAGAGTTTATTCCCCCATTATTAATAACATACTCGAAGGCTTTAGTTATCCAACCAGTACTGCAGCCCTTGTTTTGATAACTGGGGGCACAGTCCACAAGATTCTGAGGACTGAGGTCGACCAGCTTTCCTGTGGACTTCATCAGCTGACCTTCAAGAGCCCCAACGGCGCTGAACGCCCAACATGACTGACATTGGCCCTGGAAAAAAAAGGAGAGATATAATAATATCATCATAATAAAGACATAATAACAGTACTAAAACAGGAAACTTTATGCCTTTATGCTACATATAATATTGCTACATTAGTTTTGGTCTCTGGTCTTAAAAAACAAACAAAACAGAAATAAGCGGTCTTCAAAAAAGCTACATAAACACAAATCTACATGAGCAAATATCAGAGTGTATTCTCTCAAAATGTACAGTGTAATCATACCTGGCTCTTCACACTGGTGACATATCCTTTAGCTCTCCAGTCAACAGAGCTTGGGACAGGAGCCCCAGAAGAGCCCACAAATTCTGCTGTTTGCCTCTTAAAGTCAGGAGGGATGCGAGTTGTGGCCAGTAACTGCAGAATCTCCTCTGTTGTCTGTGAATCAACATGGCACAAATAAGAATAATTGAGCTACAGGTGATAAAATTGTCACTTGCTTCATAGGGCATCTATTATAGTCTATGCCTAGCAAAATGTATTTCAGGACTGCTTAATTTCTACATGCCATGCAAAGTAAAACATTTCTAAGTAAGTTTTCTATAGAAAGCATGCAAAAAAATTAAATATATATATATTTTATTACTGTATAATGCTCTCTCATATTGTAAACAATGTTTTTTGGGGCTGGATGCATGTGCAAATCATGGTCAAATAAATGCAGAGGAAATGGAATAAAGAGACACTGCACTCTCACCATGTCACCCATGTGGTTCATGCCCAAGTCATATGAATGCAGGCCCATGGAGGCCTCCAGGTTGTGAATGGTGATAAGTTCAAGGTTTCTCTCCCACAGCTCCCTCCTGCCCAGTTCCTCATCCTACCAACATAAATAACAGACACTACGGTTTAATAAAGCAATACATTAAATTATTGACATCACTGATTAAAACTGTCACAATCCCTGTTCTGTGTTTTGTAAGGACTTTGATGTTAGGGTACTTTCTGTCTTTAGTGCCATGTTGTAGTTAACTTGTAGTCCTATTGTTTCACTGCCCCCCTTTGTAGATGTGGGTAAAAGATCAGGTTTGGGATCATCTGACAGATGCTTGTGAAATATGTATTCTCACCTTACTGGAGTAAAACTTGTTATGCGTCTTCTTCCACAACTCCCAGTTCTGGTCTAGATTTGTGTTGAAATGGGCCGTTGCCGCACTACAACACACGGCAAACAGCAAGCTCCCAAACATCATGGCCTGACAAGAACAAAACGGCCTGTGAGTAGTTACTGACATGCATTCAACAATCAGTATTTTATCTGTTATTATATTCTTATTGAATTATGTTGACATCTGGCTGATTTGTCATCAGCCACAATATGAAAAGATTATTTCAGTGAAGAAGAATTCTGAAACAGCTCACAAACACACACACAGTGTTTCCTCCAGGGAGACAAGAGAGGCAGTGCCTCCTTAAAATATTAGTTGAAAAAACAATTTTCAGTACAAAAATGAAACAATGCAAACATTACAAAATCCAGGATTAAAAAGTGTATAATCACTTGTTTATTTAAAGAAACACTGTCCAACAGCGACACCAGCAGGTAAAGTTACAGCGAGAGTCTGTGTGTGTATAACCTCGCCTGAGCCCACTGAGTTTTAACAGACTCTTTAAAGCATGCAGTGAATTTGGTGGGGAGTAATTGAGAATGAACAGGGGGGAAAGTAAGGTAAGATGAGGCAGTGCCGCAATATGATGACTGGTGATGACGAAACGACTGGTTATGATAAGCTATGATTGGTTCATGTGATAAATCCCACCTTTTGTGTTCGTGCACGTTCCGTGTTTGTGAATCAGTCTTAATGAAAAATAAAATGGTGTTACAGATTTTCTGAATTACTAAAACACATTTTTTAAACCATCACTCATTTTTTCAAAACCTTAAACACAAATCCAAATGTTCAAACTAAATTCACAGATCCCCTGACTCTTCTGGCAAAATCAAACAATCACTACAAACCATTTCACCTGTACTCAAAATCAAACAAAGCTGTCAAATCATACACACATTAGTCAATAATATACGCACAAACAGATCATTCATTAGACACTACATCAAAAAATGGAGAACACAGTGTCCAGTACATGTAGTTACAAGGGGAAAAAAGCATGTTTATTGTATAATCAATTTTGCAATAAAGTTGTCACAGGGAGAAACGGACGAGAGGCGAGCGGATCCATTTGCAAGCCTTTATTGATATTACGAGACAAATACATAGTTGAGCAGGCAGGGTCAAACAACAGTAAACGGGAGTGTAAGAGGCGAGACGAGAGAGAATAGTCCATAAACGAGCGAAAATCCGAAGGCAGGCGGCGAACAGTCGAGAACGAGGAGCCAGGCGAGAGAATCAAAAACACAAGGAACTATGAAAACGCTAGACAAAGGGAGAAACACTATAAACGATCCGTGGTTAGCATGGGGAAATACCGGGGCTTTTATGGTGCTGCTGATTGGTCACATGCACAGACGCGATCAGCATGATGCATGACGGGAGATGTAGTCCGGGGTGTAGTACAACAGTGAGAGTGTGACGATAGGGTGAGAGTGACATCTGGCGGTGAGCGGACAGTGGAACACCGACCAGATTCGTGACAAAAGTAATCATTTTACAGTAAAAAAGAAAAAGAAAAAGAAAAACATACACACACTCAAAAGAAATCACACCTAAGTTTGGTGAATATACACACACATATATGTGTGCCCTTCCTAACATGGTAATCTTGCAGATCTATACAAGAAAATGACCAAAATACGGTATTTAAAATATACAGTGTAAAAAAATTATTTTCCATTCTTCCTTTGAACTTTCCAACTGATTATGGTGGCCACAGAGAATCTGCTCAAAAGGTCCGTGTAGCGGTTTGCAGTTCTTTGTTCAATTTGCACCATCAAAATTAACCAGATAAAATTTGGCTTCAAACTTTCATACCTCACAAACGAATAATTGTCTCTCTGTTTAATTTTATAGTCTACAAGTTTAGGTTGTGGCATCCGAATAAGATTTTTGAATAAACATAAAACATGACTCGTTATTCTGATTTTCCATTTTTTTGTGTTTTGCGCTCGCGGTTGGTCCGTACAATTACCGCGCCGGGGGAGGGGATGGGGGATTAGTTTACAGCCTGCAGCGGACCCAGAGCGCTGCCGCTTTACGTATAGGCAGGGTGCGATTTGCACCTTTGATTAAGATAAACACTGCAGGGCTGTGACCCAGAATAAACATAAATTAACAATAGATTAAGAACAGTAGATGGCGGTGCGCGCTCTTGACAGAAGAAGCTACGCACACACATGCGTGGACACACTTCATACAAGAAGGCAAAAAGATGGATGAATTGTATCGCGAATCATTTGATTCAAACGGGACTTTAAAGCGCGTATCGCGAATCGTTTGATTCAAACGGGACTTCAAAGCGCGTATCGCGAATCATTTGATTTAAACGGAAAAAATCGCACCCTGCCTATACATAAAGCGGCAGCGGGTCCGCTGCAGGCCTTAAACTAATCCCCCATCCCCTCCCCCGGCGGTAATGGTAAGGACCAACCGTGAGCGCAAAACACAAAAAATGGAAAATCAGAATAACGACCCAGCCAACATGTATATGTGGGCCCCACATGGTTTCTGCTGGGTCTACATGGGTACCAAGTGGGCATGGTCCCAAAATAGGCATCTTATCTGGG
>JAHKKF010529065.1:5383-26002 GCA_019740295.1 Labeo calbasu
TAATCATGCTGTCTAATCAGCATCTTGATATGCCACACCTGTGAGGTGGATGGATTATCTCGGCAAAGGAGAAGTGCTCACTAACACAGATTTAGAGAGATTTGTGTACAATATTGGAGAGAAATAGGCCTTTTGTGTTGCGTTTATAATTTTTGTGAATGTATATATATATATGCATATATGCATACTAGCTGTACTGTTCCTTTAACTGGCATTTCTGCATTCAAACATTCAGCAGCAGAGACATGCACAGTTTCTGCACTGGTGCACTCAGAGGGAAGGAAACAGCTTTTTGTGTGAGCCACCTTCCTTTCAGCAAAAAAATCTAAGTGACATGCAACACAGGAGTCTTGCACGTCAGTCTAACTCTACTAGTACCCGTACCTTTGAGATGAATGTAGTTGGCATCATAAATGACTTATCAGGCTCCTCACAATCTCTCACCCACTGTGTCTGTTGAGTTAAACAGACACATCATATCAGGCAAACACGCCGGCGCCAGCAATGCAGTCATGCACTTAAGACACAGCATATTCTTCTCTGGCAACCTGCCTCATTATTGCATTTAGTGCAGATGTGCAACCACTTAAATATGTTGCAGTGGCAATTATTGCAAGAAATGCAAATGACTTGATTCATCTTTAAGCTTGTTATCAGGAAGCATAGAGTTCATTCATACTGCCCGAGAACCATTTGGCATGCATACATGTCCACAGCAGATAAGCCTTCAGAATCTAATATATTTACTATTCTGAAGCTTTCCAAGATGCTAGTGATTATTTACATTGCTAAAAGTTCATTTGTGACCTCTTCATAATCCTATAAAAAGCTATCATTTAAAATAGCCAGGGAATTCTTTGAGCGCAGCCTGGCAAACATATGTTTGAGATATGACAGGAGCTGCTTTGATTGGGCAATAAATATGCAAATGGACCTGGAGGGATATACTAATAGCTGATTGGTTTGAAGATTGGACTTATCCTCAATGACAGGATTTTGTTGGTGGGAAATTGGATGCAGGACGGCACGTTAAACACAATGAGACTATTGGCATTATTAGTATGTAGGGTGCACCGCAACGAATGTCATTACCGAACACACTGTGACAGCTAATCATTCCAGTGTTCTGGAGTTACTGTCAAAATAGCTAGAGAAACAAAATTTCAAGGCCAGTGAGTAATGATTCAATGATTTTCGTAATGATTTTTCTTCCTGGCAGACCTATATGTGCACAAATCCAAAACCACAACATTTTGTCAAATGACAGGGATCATTGCATAGAATTTAACAAACAAAAACAGCAAATGAAATGCTTTCCTCTATTCTTTTGAATACCAATCAAGAACCAAACCAGATTTTAACACCTTCTGAATGTTTGACACAATAGAAAGGTGTGATTGCTATTTGGTTCATCGCAAAAGGCTCTGGTCTCTAGACAAGGCTTGAATTCTCTTCTCAATGGGATTTTTCTTCCATTTTATGATCTGCAGGCAAAAATCATAAGTATATTTAGTCAGCTCATAAACTAGAACATAAAAATTCTACCTTAGGGGTCTTCGACAGGGGGTCCGCAGTGCTACTGCAGGGGGTCTGCCAATTATTGTTTGATCTGGAACTAATTTTATTAAAAAGGTGAAAATATGCGTTAAGCAAAAATAAAACATTAAGTCAACATGGACCAAAGCTAAAGTTCAGCTGAATGTTTCATTGTCCCTTCCACATTAAAATGTATTAAGCACAATTGTACTGTAATCTGCACATTAATCATTTTAATGGCTTTGCAAAGTATGCAAATATATGTAAATATATTAATATGGCACAACACTCAAAAATTTCAAATTTAACTCCCAGTTGCATACCAACTTGTAACACCTTCCAGCTTTTTTAGGATTCTTTTACAGAAAGAGAGGCCCTATACATGTGTGTGTGTATGTAAAATCATTCATTATTTTTCCATTTAATTTATTTACACAGTTACTTTATGTATATATTTAAAAAAGTAATAAAAAGATTTAAATAGAATTTTAATTAAACTGTCACCAGTGAATTACAGTGAACTCGTTTATAAACATTATCATAAACATTATACTTTTTTTGCTTATTTCAGTTAATTTCATAAAACTAGCAATCTAAGCCAGTAGTAGTAGTACTGACAGGTTTGTGAAAACTGGAGGAACAGTCAAACTGATTCAGTTGAGTGAGTCATTTATGCTAGAAGTCTGACTGAGTCAAACTCGTGAATTCGGAGCAGGTTTGCGAATCATTTTATTTAGATCGGAACATCGCATATTGTGAAAAATTTTATTCAGATTGAGACTTCAGAGCGTGTATCACAAATCATTTGATTTAGAGCGGGTTCCACACTCCAAAGTCCCGATTTGAAATGATAGTCCGCGAATCATTATTCAAATCGGAACTTCAGAGCACGGTCACAACTCACTTGATTCAGATCGGGATTTCGGGAGCACGTATCGCAAATCATTTGATTCACATCGGAACGTCAGAGCGGGCTCACAAATCATTTGATTCACATCGGAACGTCAGAGCGGGTTCACAAATCATTTGATTCAAATTGAATGATTTGTGCTTCATACTTTGAAGTTCTGATATGAAATGGTGTTTCGCGAATAATTATTCAGATCAGGACAATGGATTGCGTATAATTTGATTTAGACTTGAACTTCGGAGCAGATTTGTGAATCTTTTGATTCAGATTGGAAATTCGGAGCACGGCGAATGAACCATTTGATTCAGATCAGACTTCAGTGTGGGTTTGCGAATCAATAGATTCAGATTGGAACTTCAGAGTGGGCTCACAAATAATTTGATTCAGATCAGGACTACAGGAGCGTGTATCACGAATCATTTGATTCAGATCGTAACTTCCGAGCGGGTTTGTGAATCATTTCGCAAATTGTATTATTCACGGTCCATATGAAATTGTTTTTCGCGAATCATTATTCAGATCAGGACAATCGATTGTGAATCATTTGATTCAGATCGGAACTTCCGAGCAGGTTTGTAAATCATTTCACATATTGAATGATTCGTGCTCCATGCTTTGAAGTTCCGATATGAAATGATGTTTCACACAAAATTTGTCTATGTGGGTACACTGGCAAACAAGTGACCGACATCTTCATCAGAAGAACTACAGCTTCCAAAGTCGGACATTGCTTGTTATGATTTTCAAGGGCGTAGAATTTAGTATGGATGCTATGTCCCTACCAATATCCAGCGACTAAATTGTTCCGCAGCAATAATTTCTAATCAAACAATTAAACGTCTGTTGTCTGCCATTATGTCCCCACCCATGCCAAAATCAAACCTACGCCCTTATGTTACTGTTCCTAAAACTCATAAAATAATCCTGGCTACTGTGAATTTTAGCTGCAGTCTTCGGGCTATTTAACATAGCTTTTATTGTTTACATTCAGAATGTTAAACTCAGACATAACAAAACCAACGTTTATGTTCACAACTTTAAAAAAACTATATAACAGAGTGTTGAATTGTATCCAATCCACAACTTATTATCATAAACACATATCATTTTGCTTTTAATAGCCCTATTTAAATTGGCCTTGTTGGCATGTGTGCTAGCGGTATCGTTACAGAGTGGCTAATTGACGCTTATTGCAGATAATGAGGCAGCGATGCTCACATTTTTCAGCGCACGGTACAGAACGTTACGCTGACACTAATTCCAGCTTTGTTTGAGACTGAGTCTCGGCGGACTCCTCGCAGCGGCCTTCCTGTATCTCATTTATTCATCAGCTCCAAATCATTTCAGATGATAAGGACGTTAAACAATATCTACTATTAAGTCAGAAATAGACTGCTCAAGAGCACAAGGAGGGTTTCACAGCCAGTTACCTGCAGTTGGATCTCGCAGGAGGTCGTCATCTTGAATCTCACTGCTGTAGACTTGAAGGACAGAGGTCTGGCGAACAGAAGGACACAGCGGGGCGAGGAGTGTTTAGGAGCTGGGCAGATGTCAGGACCGAGGCTGCTGCTCTCGCTATTTCTACTGTGCCCGGCTCACAATCAGCTTCCCAACAGCGCCTGTCAGAGTTTAATGGGAATTAACGCTTGGTGAAAGTTATAAAACTCTTGAAGTATGTAATCGGGAAAGGTTAAAGGAATAGTTCACCCAAAAATGAAAATTATGTTGTCATTTACTCACCTAACTCACCCGAAATGACAAAGCGGCACCATAAAAGTAGTTAATGCAACTCGTTCATTAAATTCCAAGTCTTTCGGTCCCTCGCAGTAGCTTTATGGAGGAACAGACAAAAGTTATTTACGTAAGTTATTCGCTGGAAATGTTCTCCGCTAGGTCTTAAATCTCATTTGCACCGACTAACAACTTAGTCAACATGAAATCAATCTTTTATAATACGCGTTCTTGGTCTTATTGTGATCGCCTTTATGATATTAAATCAAAAATGCTTCTGAAACAACTTTACTTCTCAAACCTTTGCTTTTAAACTGGCTGCATTTTGGTGTGGCCTACTTTTCAAACTCCACATTTTTCTTCTTGTTATTTATTCATATTGGTTCATAACGGTTGATTACAGAATAGGTTCTAAACGTCAGTTCATGATTTGTGTCAGACATTTCCTTTGGAATAGAAATATGAATATTATATAATTCTTTTTTTTTTCAGTTAATGTCACAAAACTAGCCAGCTAAGTCAGTAGTAGTACTGACAGTGTTGAGTAAACATGGCTAAAGATGTGAAAAACAGAGGAATAGACAAACAATTCAGCTGAATAAGTCGTTTGAGCTGTAACACTCTGATTGATTCAAACTCGTGACTTCGGTCATTCAGTTCAAGTGATTCACTAGCAAAAACCAGATCAAAAGAGCCATTCATTTTCAAATTTCGGCCTCGCTTGTAAAGAATTTAAAAAGCACTGAGCTTTTCGAAACTTCGAATCAGTTAAAGCATTTGCAACGCAAATGATTCACTGTTTTGAAGCGCTCTAATCAAATCGCACATCGTGAATTATTTGATTTAGATCAGGACTTCAAAGTGGGTTCGTGAATCATTTTGCAAATTTAATGATTCGCACTCTGAAGTCCCGATCTGAATTGATGGTTTGCGATTCAGATCAGAACTTCAGAGCGCGGATCGCGAATGATTTGATTCAGATCCAGACTTTGGACTGCGCTTCGCGAATCATTTTATTTACATCATAACTTCAGATCGGAAATCCAGAGAGCAGATAGCGAACCATTTAATTCAGATTGTGACTTCAGTGTCGGTTTGTGTATCTTTTTATTCAGATTGGGATTTCGGTGAGGGTTTGCAAATCATTTGATTCAGATTGGGACTTTGGTGCGGTTCACAAATCTTTTGATTGGAGGAACAGAAAAAAGCTATTTACGTAAGTTATTCGCTGAAAACGTTCAAATTTCATTTGCACGGACTAACAACTTAGTCAACATGACATCAGTCTTTTATAATACATATTCTTGTGATTGCCTTTATAATATTAAATCAATAATGCTTCTGAATCAACTTTACTTCTCAAACTTTCGCTTTTAAACTGGCTGCATTCTGGTGTGGCCTACTTTTCAAACTTCTCAGTTTTCTTCTTGTTATTTATCCATATTTGCTCATAACGGTTGATTACAGAAGTAAACAAGGGTCTAAACATCAATTTATGATTTGTGTTGGATGTTATCTTTGGAACAGAAATATGAATATTTTATTTGTAAACATATATTTTTTAATTATTTCAGTTAATGTCACAAAACTAGCCAGCTAAGTCAGTAGTAGTACTGACAGTGTTGAGGAAACATGGCTGAAGACACGAAAACCAGATTAACAAACCGATTTAGCTGAGTGAGTCATTTACGCTGGAACTGCTCCGATTGATTCAAACTCGTGACTTTGGTCATTCAGTTCAAGTGATTCACTAGCAAAGACCAGACCAAAAGAGCCATTCATTTTCAAATTTCGGCCTCGCTTGTAAAGATTTTAAAAAGCGGTGAGCTTTTCGAAACTTCGAATCAGTTAAACCATTTGCATCGCAAAATGATTCACTGTTTCGAAGCGCTCTAATCAAATTGTGCATTGTGAATTATTTGATTTAGATCAGGACTTCAAAATGGGTTCGTGAATCATTTCGCAAATTTAATCATTCGTGATTCACACTCTGAAGTCCCAATCTGAAATGATGGTTTGTGATTCAGATGGGAACTTCGGAGCGCAGATAGTGAATCATTTGATTCAGATTGGGATTTCAGAGCACGTTTCACAAATCATTTTATTTAGATTGGAACTTCAGAGCGGGTTCACGAATCTTTTGATTCAGATCGTGACTTCAATGTCGGTTTGCAAATCTTTTGATTCAGATTGGGACTTCGGTGAGGGTTTGCAAATCATTTTATTCAGATTAGGACTTTGATGTGGGTTCACAAATCTTTTGATTGGAGGAACAGACAAAAGTTATTTACGTAAGTTATTTGCTAAAAATGCTCTCCGCTATCGGCGTCAAATCTCATTTTGCACGCACTATCAATTTTGTCAACATTAATTCTTTATAATATTAAATTAAAAATGCTTCTGAAACAACTTCACTTCTCAGACCTTCACTTTCTGGTGTGACCTACTTTTCAAACCCCACATTTTTGTTCTTGTTAATTATCCATATTTGCTCATGAATACGGTTGATTACAGAAGTGAAATAAATGGCCTAAAAATGAAAATGAGCAGCACAGACATCCTGCATAATATTTCATTCAGTGCTCCACAGAAAATAAATAAACACTTTTATTTTTGGGTAAATGGGAAGGGTTTTTATGATTTAGGAGAAGATATAGTATTGCACAAGAAAAATAGTTTTACAGGTCACCAGGCTTTCCCAACATTGTTTAACGAAAGTGAAGTTAATGTGAAAATATTTGGTATGTGTGCATTGTAGGTGTGAAGCGACAATTAAAGGAAGGGGAAAAAAAGCCTTTTCTCACCTGAGGGAGGAAGTGCTATAGCTATAATGCTTCCAAATGACCTATCTCTGGTTTTCCCAGAGCCTCCTGGTCTACCTTCATGTCTCATAGCACTCTTAAAATTTTACACCACTCAGTTTACGAACAAAGCCAAACTGTTAGAAAAGATAACGATAGCGGTCCGCTGACAGAGCCCTGCGGGATACCGGTTTGTGGACACTGTTAAATCCACGACTACTTCTTTCTGTGGCAGGTGCAATGATGCCACTGAGAACCTGGTAACCTTGAGTTGAACCCGCAGTGCTACACGGATATGACAGCATCAACTAAAGCTTCCATCTTGGATCCTCTTCATCTCGGAGGTGTTTGAATCGTAGCAGGAGAACAGCAATCCTTTGACAACAGAGGTAAATATAAGGCAAAGGATATAAAAAGACAAACCTTGAAAAATCCCATGAACTATTGATGCAACCTTTTGTTTTTCGGGATTTTTTGCTCCTAACATGTTGGCACCTCAGTTTCCTTAGCATTTTTTTTGTTTTAAAGAAAGAATTTTACTTCAATCCTCCTTTGTATCCGACATCTCTGGTGGGATTTGGTTAGTGCGAGTCACACTTTGATCATGTTTTCCTTCATCCGCAGACAGAAACCAAGGAAAAGTCCTGTTAGAGTTTTGACATAAACATTATAATGAGGGTTTCACACATGGTTGAAACATCCGAAAATCTTTAGTACGAGTTCTGCACCAATTAATCTAACCTCAAAGAAACTCTAGTGCACTTTAGCACTTCCTCTTCCTCAAAGTACAACGGCTAAGAGAACAGCAAACAAGATGATGTAGGGAAATGAGAGAAACACCTTAATCATCTCTTCAATAGTGTTGTTTTAGGAAATGCTTTGAAGGTACGCACTGCATTCAAGTCAAGCAACCGTATATCGAACTTCATTTATAGCATTCAGCCGCTTGTGAGTCACGCTTTTAAGATATAACCCGAGGCGTAAACCGTTGCCAGCGCGGCGCTTTACAAATGTATCTCATCCACTTCCACTTTTAATCACCTCCCTATCTGTACAGACTTATTAAAACCCCATTTCGAGCGGTCTTATCCTCGTCTGACCTCTAGCACCCCGCGTTGTCGTTTGGGCGGCGAGAGCACGTTTACAGCTCCTGCGCGTCCCATTGATATTTCGCCCTCGGATCATCAAAACCCGCGCTCTGTTCACAGCGGTGTAGGGTGACACTTCCCCACCGGGCTTGAAAGTCCATCTCAAGACCCTTTGAACTGAGCCTCTGGGTACTGGAAAGCAGGTAACGTTCATAATAGCTCCCTTGTGTGAGGCCGGTGGTCCCGACAGCCTGGGAATCGATTAAAAGCCTTCACGGCCCCCTCTTCCTTTCCTAGGTCGGCCTAGCGTCTCACCGTGCAAGCTAATCCTCTAAGAATGTGCAGGTAAGTCAGAGGGGTCTTTTGTTTTAGTTTTTTTGAAACGCCATTTTTACCGCTCACGGAGCGGCTGTCGCACTGTGCGTTGGGAGTATAGGCCGATCACGTTCGTATAAACGGGAATTACATATTTTCCAAATGTGACCTTTCTCTGTCTTTTCTCTCAGGATTGTTCATTGTTAAGCTGTTTTGTTTGATCTACCTGAGAAAGCTCAAATATGGCACGGACGTCCGTTCCCAGACCGATAGGCCTGTTTGTTGTTGGTGGATTGGTCTCTTTGCCCCACCTGCGTTTGCTGAGAGAAGGGGAATTTACCTCATTGCCCCACCTGTGTTTGGAGAGAAAGGGTACATTGGTCAGAAAAGCCCAAAAGGCCAAAGGAATTTCTTAACATGAGACTGTATCCGGGGAAAAAAAGTTGACCTTTCTATGTAATATACATATAAACACACACGTATGTACATACATTTTCACAAACATACTTTCTGATACATGCTGATATAAATGTGTGTGTGTGTTTGTGTGCCACGAAACATGATTCCGATCTATTCAGTTCTGTTCAGTGAACGATTCGTTGACTGTTCCAAATCTTCTGAACTGTTCATTAGAATATTTTTAAATTAGCCAACACTGGTTGTGTTATATGTTGCTGATTCACTAAAAAGAATCAGTTTGTAAGTGTCATTAGTTTATGAATCAGACTATACTATTTATACTGTATGTTGTTGATTCTTTAAACAAAATTCAGTTTGTAAGAGCCATTAGTTCTCTGATCGTGCTGTTTGTTAATGATTCATTAAAAATAAGAGGCATTAGTTTGTGATTCAGTCTAAACCATCATACAGTATGTTATTGATTCTTTTAAAATAATCATTTTGTTAGAGGCATTAGTTTATAATTCAGACTTTTCTGATCATGCTGTTTATTAATGATTTATTAAAAAGACAAGTCATTATGAATCAGTTTACACCATCATACTGTATGTTATTGACTCTTTTAAAAGAATCAGTTTGTAAGAGTCATTGGTTTGTAAATCAAACTACTTTGATCATGCTGTTTCTTAATGATTCATTTAAAAAGAGTCATTAGTTTGTGTATCAATCTACACTCATACTGTATGTTGTTGATTCTTTTAAAAGAGTCAATTTGAAAAATTCAGTAGTTTGTGAATCAGACTACTCTGATTATGCTGTTTGTTAATGATTCATTAAAAAGACAAGTCATTATCTTGTGAATTAGTTTACACTCATCAAACTGTATGTTATTTATTCTTTTAAAAGAATCTGTAAGAGTCATTAGTTTGTGTATCTGTTTGTTGGGTTAGGGTTAGGGTTAGGGTTAGTTTGTGAATCAGTCTACACCATCATACCATCATGTTTACTGATTCTTTTAAAAGAATCAGTTTGTAAGTGTCACTGGTTTATGAATCAGACTACTCTGATCGTACTGTTTGCTAATGATTCATTAAAAAGGAGAGTCACTTGTTTGTGAATCAGTCTACACCATCATACCATCATGTTTACTGATTCTTTTAAAAGAATCAGTTTGTAAGAATCATTTGTTTGTGTATCAGACTACTCTGATCATGCTGTTTGTTAATGATTCATTTAAAAAAAGAAGAGTCATTCGTTTGTGAATCAGTTTACAACCATCATACTCTATATTATTGACTCTTTTAAAAGAGTCAGTTTGTAAGAATCATTTGTTTGTGTATCAGACTACTCTGATCATGCTGTTTGTTAATGATTCATTAAAAAGAAGAGTCATTCATTTGTGAATCAGTCTACACCATCATACTGTGTTATTGATTCTTTTAAAATAATCAGTTTGTTTGAGTCATTACTTTGTGAATCAGTCTACACTCATTATACTGTATGTTACTGATTCTTTTAAAAGAATCAGTTTGTATGAGTCATCAGTTTATGAATCTGACTACTCTGATTGTTCTGTTTGTTAATGATTCACTAAAAAGCGCATAAGATTCATTCATTTGTACTCAAGGAGTTTGAGCTGAGATCTTATATTGTGAAACTTTTTTACACATTATATAGCATGCATGCATATGGATGTGGAATAACATGCTTTTATTAAAATGCTATCATAAATATTGGCTAGCAGTTGTTAGTTGCACCACTTTTTTCTAGACCCAACACAAATCCATCAGTCAATACAGGTTTTGCTATATTGTTTGTCATTTTTTTATCCTATGATCTCTTCACATCTGCCACCTCAAACAAAGCCTGTTTGATGTCCAGAGTTTGGATGGAGGAAGCTTGATGTATCAGTGCTTCCAAAACTTCAAGCTGTTCCTCTTGAAAACTTTAGAGATGTTTCTTTAGACCTCTAGCGTTTGTTCGTGACTCCAGCATCCCAGTGTTTCATGTGAATCTTAAATTCCTCCATTAATTTGAGAAAGAAAGCTGTCCTGACCTCTCCGTGGTGGCAGAGGAGAATGCCGTCTCCTCTCCAGGTTTCTGTCATTGTTATAAATATCTGTAATCAACGGCTCAGCTGGCTTTGTCAAACTCACTAATTGCTTTAAGCAACCAAAACACCAATTTGGAGAAGTTTTCCAGAAGGTTGATTATGCCGTGCAGACGGTGTGCCTTTAAGGATGGCCTTTAAAGTCAAAATGGACCTTATTTACTTTCCAAACACACGTTCCTAGTCTTATATTGCGCAATTCATCAGTGCATGTTGTTCCAAAGAAGAATCTTTTGTGAAATTTTACAAACACATATTATCAATTTAATTTTGTCTGATTAATTATTTTAAACGCACACGACTTTGGCTCTTCAGTTCGAGCTACAGGAATATTGTTAAACTGAGCTAAAGGTAATAGTTAGCTGAGTAACTCAAAGGGATTGTTCACTAAAAAAATGAAAATTCTGTCATCAATTACTCACCCTCATGTCGTTCCAAACCTGTAAAAAAGTCCATGTGACATCAGTGGTTCAACCGCAATGCTATAAAGCTACGAGAATACTTTTTGTGTGCAAAGAAAACTACAATTTCTTCTCTTATTACCTAATTTTATCAAAAATATCTAACTTGTGTTCTGAAGATGAACAAAGGTCTTACAGGTTTGGAATGACATGAAGGTGAGTAATTAACGACAGAATTTTCATCTTTGGATAAAACATCCCTATGTTGGTTAAAATAGTGATTAGATTCAAGAAGTGCTACCTTTAGGATAAAATTAAGTCCAATTTTTGTCAAACTTGGTTTATTCCATAAAATAAGCTCTGCAGCCAACAAAAGTTTATGATTTTTACAAGTTTTACTCATCTTGATAATCTTGACAAATGAACACAACTTCTAAGGATTTTGAAGCCTACCATTGGCAAGTAAACACTAGACTATAAATAAACAACACCACATTCGCATGACTTCCAACATCACCAGCTAATTTAAAATAGTTGCAAAAGTGTGAATATTGACTCAACGAGGCTGTGAAAGCAACTTGTGAGTTGATTAATATTGGAGTGATGACATTTTATGCTCCTGAAAACATCTATGTTAGCAACTACTACTAATAAAATGTGACCCTGGACCACAAAACCAGTCTTAAGTAGCACAGGTATATTTGTAGGAATAGCCAAACATACATTGTACAGGTCAAAATTATTGATTTTTCTTTTATACCAAAAACCATTAGAATATTAAATAAAGATCATGTTCCATGAAGATATTTTGTAAATTTCCTATTGTAAATAAATCAATACTTCATTTGTGATTAGTAATATGCCTTGCTAACTTTAAAGACGATATTTCTCAATATTTAGATTTTTTTGCACCCTCAGATTTCATATTTTTAATAGTTGTATCTAGACTAAATATTGTCCTATCATAACAAACCATACATCAATGGAAAGCTTATTTCGTTATGACGTGACGCCTAAATTTTCTGTCTGATTGTTTTTTTTTTCGGTTAAAAATTGGTTTAAATGCATAAAAAGATGCCGTATATATGAAGTACTTCTCCCACGTACGGACCCACTTTAACTTTTCAAAAAAGAAGAGTAATTTTTCTGTTATTCAAAGTGTCAATATATCATGTGGTGCGACCGTCCGTCCATAACTGTTGTTTTGGAAACATCTTTGAAATGACCCTAAATTTATTCTGATTAATTTTCTGTATTATTTGGCATGATTTACAAAGTGTTTTGTAATCCTGTATAAAATTGCAAACATCTGTATTTATATTTTCATCATAATATACAAACAAACTTTGTCCGATGATTTCCATTTTATGAAATATCATGTGGTGCGACCATCAAGAAACTACCATTTTGGGACTTTTATGTTGAAATCCATTCAAAGATAGGACTTTGCATCATATACCAATTAGCCAATGACTCATGGCAACATCAAGCAGGTTTGTAACTCACTTTTAATTTATGAAAAAAATTAGCTTTTTAACGGCTGGTATGTAGTTACCACATTTGGATATCATGTGGTATGACCTCAAAAAAACAATTAATATTATGATATTTTTAAAAGTATTTATTTTATTATAAATTTTATAGTGACCTTTTGTGGGAAGCTAGCTTGTTTAGGTGCTTGTAAATTTTGACTGAATTTGAAAATATCATGTGGTGCGACCACTGCAGAGTGTTTTCCATTATAGCTATATGTTGCAGATTGGCAAATTTTGTGCTTTTATATTCAATTGATGGTTTATATACATAAAATACTTTACTTTAGTATCATTTGGAACAGATTTCTAAGCAATTCAAACAACAAATACTGTTTTGTGGCACTTTAACGCATTCTGACAGATCGCTGTAGCACCTTAGTTCAAGCGGCACATGAACCGATCATCTCCTCATCTTTACCAAGTCAACCGACGTTAATCTAGTTAATCTGTGCTGCACACGTGTAAACTTTTCACACGTCTCTTTAAATAGATTTTTAATAATACAAGGCCTTTCTGTCATTTGGAGCAACCACTCATCACATGATGCAACCATTAACACGAATAACTGTATTAAATTAAAATTAAATCATTTCTGTGGTTGAAATAAGAATTACTGCTACAGTATGCTTAAGTGAATGTATTCATAAAGCATTTTTATAAGTTTTATGCAATTTACAAGAAATATAAGTCTGCTTACTACATTTAAGAAGGCATGTCTGAAATTATAAATCAAAAGTAAGAGAACATTATCTAGCAAATATTTTGTTTCTAAACACTTTAGTTACAGAGAACATCTAAACAATGTTAAGCATGTTAAGGAAATGAATTAATTTGAATATAACGGTCGCACCACATGACATTTTTTAAGGCTATGGCCAATTCATCAAGATGAAAAACAATAAAATCACTCGATTTTAAATCTGAATATGAATTTATGTGTACACAACATTCTTAATGTTTAAACAATTACAACAGATATTATTATTTTTTGTTTTTTAAAATCATTAGGATATTAAGTAAAGATCATGTTCCATGAAAATATTTTGTAAATTTTCTACCGTAAATAAATCAAAAGTTAATTTTTAATTGGTAATGTGCATTGATAAGAACTTTATTTGGACAACTTTAAAGGCGATATATATATATATATATATATATATATATGTTTTTGTTTTTTTTTTTTTTTTTTTGCAGATTACAGATTTTTAAATTGTTGTATCTCAGTCCAAATATTGTTCTATCCTAACAAACCATACATCAATGGAAAGCTTATTTATTCAGGTTTTAGAAATAATGTATAAATCTAAATTTCAAAAATGTTTCTGTCACATTGCTTCTTTTCAGCTAAAAATTGTTTTAAATATTCCGTTATTCAAAGTGTCAAAATGTCATGTGGTGCGACCGTCCGGCCATAACTGTTGTTAATATTCTGCACTATTTGGCATGATTTCCAAAATGTTTTATAATCCTGTATAAAATTTCAAAGCATTTGTATTTATATTTCCATCATAATATACAAACAAACTTTGTCAAACTTTGTTATTTTAAAATCGATTTTCTGACCAAAAATCCTTATGATCCATTATGAGTGATTTTGTGGTCCAGGGTCACAAATGTGAAAATATCTTGAGCTTGTATTAACCGTAGATCTTATTTCAGGCATTTTATTAAAAAAAAACATCAAAAAACCCATAGACTTCAAGGCGATGAAACCGTAAGTGCTAAAATGCTAAGTCGTTTCCGGGTTTTGGCCTACAAAAATACATAATTCCTTCCACACTCAATACAGCACACCAGAGTACGGAAGTCAAATCAGCTGTGAATGCATTTTCAATGCCATATGATTAACAGACAGCACTTCTGTCTATGTACATGAAAACTGAGAGGTTTGAAAAGTTGATAGACAGTTGTGAACGTCTAAATTGTACAGTGCTTGTTTGGCTATCAATACACACATTATACAGTTTTCATCCATTGATTACATCGACATGCGATCCCAAAACAAAGTAAACTTGCTTGGTGCCATTTCAGATGAAAGAAAAACAGATCCTGCACTATTGATTTCAACGTGGTTATTGCGAGATAGTTTGTCGGATAACAGCTCTGCGCGGTCGGAAAATCTGCTGGCGCTTTTTTCCTTTTTGTTCTCCACCGTGGGAGCTTGAAGACAAGATTGCATCAATAACAACAACAACAACAACAGCGTCATTTAGACTTTCCAAACAAAGCCTATACCTACAGCACCATGCGTCTCTGGCGCTGTCCCACGGTTTGGCGGAGAACTTTGATGGCTCATTCGTTTTAATTTGGGGTCCTCGGGCAAAGGGAGACAACGTAATTGCTACATCGCTTCAAAGGGCGACGTGCGATCCAAGACAGTTCGAGAGACACCGACAGGGCACTTATAGAGTAAAGACGACTGCATCCTTCACTAGACACCCATGGATACAGTATATTCCCACTTTAATATCGCTCTGCTTTGTTTTCGTCTTGTAGGAAGCCCTTGGAAACTCACCAAGGGCTACAATTATTCATTCTAGTAGGTATTTATAGATGCTCTCCTGATAGGGGAGTAAACAGGATGGGCTGAGCACTGATTAAAACATAGCCCAAAGTTGGCTCGCCTCAGGGGTTCGGGAAGGCAATAGAGCATCTCCATCCGGCCAATTGGAGTGGACGCATATGAAATCCCGTTAGTGATGTGCAGTGAGGGGGAGCCAGAGGGTTCGGCACGCGTTACGTGACTGGAATGGACCAACGCGCGCGTTAGTCAACTTTCGACAGTTGCGGAAAGCTCTCCTCTTCATTAGAGCTGGCCGGACATTCGAACAAACAGGGAACTTCTCCAAAAGCCAAAGATATCATATTTGTCTCAGAGAATTATAACTCTCTCCGAGAAAGTTTATTATCTAGTAGGCGCGCTCAAGAGGAGTGAGATGAAGGAAAACTACCGCAATGAAAATGATGTATGGGACTTCAATCTGGGCGCCGAGCGATACATCACTCTCAAGCTGTGCTCCTCAAAGCTCTTTTAATGAAGTGCACAGAGAAATCACAGCCAGATCTAATAGATTCAGGAGGAAATAAGTCTTGCTGTCTTCACAAATATGAGCAAGCACGACGCTGTTTTGTTGCTTAGTATTAGTTCGTCAAAGAGCTATTAAACAGGCAGCAGCAAGTGGCCGTCGAGCGCCGTTTCGACCCAGCAGACGCGCCGAGGATGCTGGAGTTGATTGATGCCGTGTCATTATTGGTTTGCTCAAGGTAAACTTCCAGTTCTGCCTAAAATTGTAAGTACACGTGTCGCATCCGAGAATGAATGGATGTGACCTCATACTGTTGACAGCATTTGTTATTGAGCCTTTTTTTCTTTAAACAAACATATTTTAGATATGCTTTCACATATAGGGCTATGAAAAGCAAACAGAACAAAACATAAATTTAGCATAAAAGCCTATTTTAGGACCATCACAAATTGTTACACTGCTTTCATGACAATTACAATGACCAAAATTCTCATGATTATAATGCACTTTTACTAGTATTTTTTAAAACTCATTATTCTCAAGTCATTCCTAAAAAAGTGTCAATATGGTAATTATTTGTAATTAACTATAAACTGTAATTAAATACATTAAATATTCATTTATATATTAATTTATTGCTGTATATTTATTCATTTGTTATTTTTATCTTTATATTTTATTTATTTTTGACACCAGTAATTTTGCTTTAATAATTTTTTTTCAATAAAATAAAAATGAATTAAAGGCAATGCAACAAAAACATAATGTGCACACTGAAAATTATAGCTCCAAAAACATTTATTTTTTCCAAGTAACAACGCAACGTTTCAATGTTTTGTTTATTACTTGTTTGTTTGTTTTTTATCCTGCTTCTGAACCCAGGTTTTGGGTCTTTTGGATGTGTGCATCTTTTTCCATTGTTTTATTATGACAAAAACTATATTTGTACATATATTTGGGGGAATCATTTTTTAAATGAAATGTAAATTTGTGTCCCAGTCACATTTTCGTGGTTAAACATTACTTACAGTATCAGAAAAAGAAAAAATCTTTTATATTTTATGTTTTTACATTAGCAGTGTAATCAATATTCTATTTATTAAAGCCAAGTATGAATATCAAGTTAGTGTTTTTAAGCATTTTACTTTTTTTTTTTTTTTGCTCAAGGCAGTAAAAATTAAAACAATATATACAGAGTTTATTTGCAAAAATAGACCTCCGTTTTTTTATGATTAAAAACATGATTAAAAATCATGTTTTTTTGTCATGTTATCATATTTTTATTGTGTTAGCTGTATTTTTGTAAGTTTTAATTTTTTAATTTTTTTTTTAATTTTTACTAATCCAACTGCAGTTTGATTGAGATTGAACGCACAATAAAAAACATGACTTGTTAAAAACTCTTCATATTTTATTTATGAACTTATGTTCAGCAATTTTTTTTTAACAGCCAACTTTAAAATATTTTTGATTTTTTGGGATAATCAGTCATCAAAACACAGTATATATTGGTCACAGATGCGAAGATTTAAATTTCAAATATTTATTTTTTTTTTATTAAAGCTGATTACTCAATAAAAACTCCCACAGATCATGTTTTAATGCCATTTTAAGTCTTATTTTGACGTACCAAAGTGGTTACATCTACATGTGTGAGTTGTTTAGTTACTTTTTTTTAATGGGTCTTCCCATTAACGCCATTATATCATTAATTCAAACTGATTTGTGTACGCAAAACGCGCACAAGAAGCGGGATTTATCGCATGAACCAATCACAGCCGATCATAGCCAGTGATATCCAATCATATCGCAATGGAGGCATTGCCTCCTCTCACGTGACTTTCCCCATTAATTCTCAATTACTCCCCACCAAACCCACTGCACGCTTTAGGGGGTCTGTTAAAACTCAGTGGGTTCAGAGGAGGCTGTAGCTTTACCTGCTGGTGTTGCTGCTAAACAATGTTTCTTTAGAAAAACGAGTGATTTACACACTTCTTAATGTTATATTTTTAAATACGACCCGGGCGTGTTCTTGACAAACTTGTGAGATGCAACTAATTAACTTTAAAATGCACACTGTCTCAGCTCTATTTCCCATGCAGCACAACCCTCGTGAACTATTTTTCAACTCTGAAGCATCAAAGATGCTGCTTGATTTCAAGCTCGGAAACATTTCTGAGCGCTGTCAGAAAGGACAAACATCACTCACGCTGCGACGTGACAAACATCTCACTCATTTCATTGTATATTTAGCATCCCGCTCATCAATTTCAGATCGAGTAAGTGTCTGTGATATCTGTTTTAATTGCTGTGAATTAGCATCTGGCAGGGGCACACATGTGCGGGGTCGTTTGAAGAGATGCCCAGTACGGTGGCGCATGAGGTCTTCTTCTTTTTTTTTTTTTTTTGTGACAGCGAACAGGGACTCTCTGAAATGCAAATGTGGGCAAGAGAGAGATGATGGCCATCCGACACGGATGCACATTTTGACATTTAAATGGCAGACGCTGTGACAGAGGTCATTGGCTTGCTGACAGTGACATCACATGACCTCTAATCACCCCTCTGTATCCAATATTCCGCTCATCTCCTGCCTGTTAAGTTTAGATTGAAGTGTCGCGCTGCTTATATTGGCGGATTAGTTGGGAAACAACAACGAGGAAATTACAAGACCTGTAAAGGTGCCTCCTTTATTGGGACAAGTGTGACATATCGTAGGGGTCCCCGCATTTTTTCCCCCTAATAAAGCACTTGACATAATCTAATTAATCCCAGAATTAATATATACAGGAAATGGCGGCGTCTTAATGGCACATTAAAATGCATCTTGTCAGCGTATTACACACGGTTAATTTCAATTTGTTGCAATACTCCCAAGTAGCCAAGAATAAACGCTCTACCTCCATTCGAACTCAACACTGCCATTTTATCTTTCGCCAGACGTAATGACAGTTTAATTGTCTGGGTAAACAACCCTCTCAGTTCGATGACTCATGACACCTTGAATGCTTGAAGGTTTCACAGCCTTTTTTTTGAAAATCCCTGACTGACTTCTTGTATTTCCGTCTTATTTAAACTGAGAAAAAGCAATTAATTGAGAAGAGAGCTGACACTAGCCTTGCTGAAATTATTTATTTATCAGGAGATGCAGCTGACTATCTATCTGTCTGTCTATCTATCTATCTGAAGTAGATGTTTAAAATGTAACTACCTAATAATCAAAATTTGCAGTGAAGAAACAGAAACTGTTTTGTTTACTCTATTTCAATTATGAGTATTTGACACCTTTGTTTTGCGCAAAACACGTAAGAAAAGCAACAATCGATGTTTTAGTTTTTGATGCTGCGCACTCTCTGAACCTCTCAGTTGGTGTGTTGTGTGTCGGCCCTCAGCCTGCTGCGTGTGAAGATCGTGGCCCAGCTGTGATTGAAACGTGTTATAGATCCACGGCAGAGCACAAAGAGCGATCGATACAGACAGTAAGAGGCTACACCTCTGTCTGCCGATCTGACGGAGAGCTCTCGTCCGCGATCCATACTCAACAAGCAAGGAAAACTTCAAGGTTGAAGCGCTGCACGAAAAACACGCACGTTTTGCTGCTTTGAAGGACAGACAAAAACTGTTGGAAGTTGGAAAGAATTGTCTCAGGCTGATGTGAGAGAGATGTGTTCATCTGGAAGATGTTTAAAGTCGCGCTGAACTGTGAGGAAAATACATTGGTTTTAAAGGTAAACAGCTTACAAAAAACTGCAACAAAAACGCAATATGATATGAGACGTAAGATTTATGGTACGTAAAAGCATTGATTGTTAAATGTTGTGTAAATACAGGGTCAAATACCTGTAACTGAAATGTTTACCAAAAGAACAGAAAGAATGTCAGATGGATGGATGGATAGATAGAAAGAACAACCCATTTATAGATGGAACAATAGACTAAATATAACGATAGATAGACAGAATGACAGAACGATAGAACCATAGATAGATAGATAGATAGATAGATAGATAGATATAAAACGATAGAATGATAGAACTACAGACTGAACAACAGATATAATGAACAAAGGAACGAACAAACAAACGAAAGAACAAACGAACAAGCAAACGATAGACAGATAGATAGATAGATGGAATGACAGAACGATAGACAGATAGACAGATAGACAGAACCATAGATAGAACGATAGAACGATAGATAGACAGATAGAGATAGATAGATAGATAGATAGATAGATAGATAGATAGATAGAACAACAGATAGAACGATAGATAGATAAATAGATAGATAGATAGATAGATGACAGATAGATAGATATAAAATGATAGAATGATAGAACTACAGACTGAACAACAGATATAATGAACAAATGAACGAACAAACAAACGAAAGAACAAACGAACAAGCAAACGATAGACAGATAGATAGATAGATAGATAGATAGATAGATAGATAGATAGATAGAATGACAGAACGATAGACAGATAGACAGATAGACAGAACCATAGATAGAACGATAGATAGACAGATAGATATAGATAGACAGATAGAAAGACAGAACCTTAGAACGACAGATAGATAGATATAAAACGACCGAATGATAGAACTATAGACTGAATAACAGATATAATGAACAAATGAAGAAACAAACGAACAAATGAATGAACAAACAAACAAACGAACAAGCAAACAATAGACATAGATAGATAGATAGATAGATAGATAGATAGATAGATAGATAGATAGATAGATAGATAGATAGATAGA
>JAHKKF010529066.1:0-14713 GCA_019740295.1 Labeo calbasu
ATATGCTGTTTTTTTCAACAGGGTAGACAAAGTTACTTTGTGCTTTCTTTTATTTTTGCTGATTTGACCAAAACGTGCATATCTTAAATGACATGGTTAAAACGCCTGCAAAAAGCTTAGGGTTAAAGGTTAATGTGGTTCAAGTTAAATGTGGCTCTCATCCTAAACATTTTAAAATGCAAATGTATCACGTTGCAAGATTGCAAACATAGTTTGAAACATATTTCCTAAGATGCGAGCGTCTGTTTTCCTACAGCTGGCTGGGCATAAAGTGGGTTGAAGTTGATATCAGTGAGGTAATAGCTTTCATCACTGGCGCCGTAATCCCAAATGCTCTCATTTGATGGACACTCACCAGACTTTACTTGGTTACCACCAATCGACTCGAGACCATATACAGTCAAATAACTATAGAATTGCATCATGCGAGTGTTAAATCAGAAACAAAGATGTGGAACAGAAATAGAAAGTCTGCTTATCTTACGTGTCCTGACAAGGAGGCCTTCGCTTGGCTGCCTCCACAGACTGCAGGTTTTTTCACGGTTGATGTCAATGTTCCCCGAAGGAACGGGGCCACCCGTACAGGGAGACGTCCGCTCAAACTCATCATTCTAGGGATGCCATTCCCAGTCGCTGTATAATAGCAGCACTGTGACCAAATGATTTCCATCATGCTGGAACAATTACGGGCCACTCCGATTGTCTGGAACTGAACAAACGGTCTCGAGGTGGCTTCTGCGCTTGCAACCCGTTCTGGATGCGATGGTGGTCTCGTGGTATGCAGACGCTTAAGAAAAGCATGACCCTGCAGAGCGTGTTTGGAAACTCTAGAACGGATGAATTTTCACCTTTAACAGAAGTTTAACAGAAGCTTATACTCAACAGCATGTTGTAAACTCTGAATACGTCATGTGACTTACACTCCAGCGCTCTGTTCCAAATCCTAGTGCGCTGCCTTCGTAGTCATCATTGAGTTCCCAATGCAAAAGCTGGCGTCTAATTTACCAACTTTTGGCCAAATTCAGGCAACAATGCATGCATCCTTCACTGAGAACACAATCAAATAATGTGAGAATATTTGCAATTGACTTATGTGCAAATATGTTTTATTTCCGTACATTTCTGTTCTGTTTTGTGTGATTTTGTTCATAAAATGTATAATTTAGAATATAGAAAATACCGAATTAGCTAGAGCAACATGAGTAGGTATTTACGCTATGAATGTCTAATGTTCTCTTTCTCTTTTTTCTTTCACTTATGTACACTATTGCTCAAACGTTTGAAAGAAATTAAAACTTTTATTTAGCAAGGATGCATTCAATTAAATAAAAGTGATAGTAAAGATGTTTACAATGTTACAAATGATTTCTATTTTAAATAAATGCTGTTTTTTTAACTTTCTGTTTATTAAAGAATACACATCTCAGTGTGAAAAAAATGCATCTCTGTTTACACAAAAATATGAAGCGGCAAAACACTGATAATAATAATGCATGTTTCTTGAGTTGCAAACTAGCATATTATAATGATTTCTGAAGGATCATGTGACACTGAAGACTGGAGTAATGATGCTGAAAATTCAGCTTTGCATCACACAAATTAATTATATTTTAAAATACACTACCAATCAAAAATATTTGAACCGTAAATGCTTTAATGTTTTTTTTAAAGAAGACTCTTCTGCTCACCAAGCCTGCATTTATTTGATCCAAAGTACAGAAAAAAACAGTAAAATTCTGAATTATTTTTACTATTTGAAATAATATATTTGAAATTACTATATTTTAAAATGTAATTCATTTCTGTGATTTCAAAGCTGAATTTTGAAACAGTCACATGATCTTGGAGAAATCATTCTAATATTCTGATTTGCTGCTCAAAACACATTTATAATTATTATTATTATGTTGAAAACAGCTGAGTAAAAATCTTTAATGAATAGAAAATTCAGAAGAACAGCATTTATCTAAAATAGAAACCTTTTGTAACATTATAAATGTCTTTATTATCACTTTTGATTCATTTAAAGCATCCTTGCTACATAGAAGTATTCATTTCTACCAATATAAATAAATAAATATATATATATATATATATATATATAATTTTATATATATACATAGATAGATAGATAGATACTGACTCCAAGCCTTTAAATGGTATAGTGTATAATGTTACAAAAGCTTTTTGTTTCAGATAAAGTCAGGATCTTTCTATCCATCAATATTGATAATAATAATAATACAATGTTTCTTGAACAGCAGTTCAGTATATTAGAATGATTTCTGAAGGATCATGTGACACTGAAGACTGGAGTAATGACGCTGAAAATTCAGCTTTGATGACAGAAATAAATTACATTTTAACATATATTCAAATAGAAAACAATTATTTTAAATAGTAACAATTTTTCATAATATTACTGCTTTTGCTGTATTTTGGATCAAATAAATGCAGGCTTGGTGAGCAGAAAAGACTTCTTTAAGAAACATTCAAAATCTTACTGTTCAAAAACTTTTGACTGGTAGCGTATATTCACACAGAAAACAGTAATTTTAAATCGTAATAACTTTTCCTAGTATTATTAAACAAACGGAGCCTTGGTAAGCACACGAAACTGCTTTCAGAAACAAAAACTCTTGAACGGTAGTGTATGAGGTTTCATTTCTAACAGGTTGCTGCCTTATTAGACTGCTGCCTATATGGAGAGCAGAAAAACTCTGCTGACTAGTTTTTGGAACAGAGCTCAAGAGCAGATCACCGTTCAGTGTTCATTCCCCGGGGTACGCTGGGATAAGAGTGAATATGAGTCACCTGGATCTGCTTTTAAATGGCAGGAATCCAGGGGGTCAGGAGAGGGGAAGTGATACGACTATTTTCAAACGCCCCACATGGAGAAATAGGCAAGCGGCAGGTGGCCAGGACTCATGGATCGCTGAAGGATCATAGATCTGTTCTGAGTTGGGGAGAAATCGAAGTTCTGATGACGAACACTTTGGACTAGAAAGATCTTGGACTGACGTTGTCAAGACCCAAAGGCATGTTTATGTTATTCAGCAAACATTCATCTCTTGTTTCGCATTTCTCCATCAGTGACTGAATACTGATGAGATAATGTCAGAATGCTTAATGGGCCATATCGAAAAGCTCAACAGATTTAACAAGAAGAAACTGGCTGTATAAGGATGACCTGAAGAACTTTAAAACATAAACTACGTTTTTACATTAGTTTTACATTTTCCGAAGAAATTGTGAGCACTGCTTACCCACATTAAGTTTTATGACATGACTGTAGCATTTTCTGAGCGGTTATTAAAAATAAAAAATTAAAATGATCAGTTTATGTTATAGTTATGTACGTATGTCTGGGTCATATTTCATTTCATAAATCACAAGAAATTGTGCATAAAAATGTAAGGCCTAAAAATATGTACATTTGATAATGTAATAAATAAAAATAAGTAAACACTCTTAAAATCAAAAGAGATTTTGCATTAAAAAAGTACTACAACCTACATGTATGTTCCTAAATATATATATATATTATAATACTTTTATACTCAAAGTATAAATACTGATTTATTTTTCTAAAATACTTTACTACTTTGAGATTTAACTATTTCAAGACCATTTTTTTTTATTTATTTTGTATATTTTAGGGTATGTGTATTTATGTCTGGATCATTTTTCACCAAAAAAAAAAAAAAAAACTAAAACCTAAAAATATGATAAATTATAACATATATTAAAAATGAATAAATAAATAAAAATAATCGAACACACTCAAAATCAAAAGAAAATTTGCACCAAAAAGTACTAGAACCTAAATGTGTGTTCCTAAAAAAATATATAAAAACACTTTTATACTAAAATTATAGGTACTGAAGTATTCATCTAAAATACTTTTTAAGGCAATTTTGTGAATTTTTACCAATTACAAGAAATATTGTATTTTGGGAGTGTTTATGTCTGGATTATATTTCACCTCCAAAATTAAAAGAAACTGTGCCAAAACACTAATAAAAGCAAAAATTGTAGAACCTTAAAATATGTTTAAATAAGAATAATAATGAAATTTAAAATAATAATAATAATAATAATAAGTGAACACCCTCAAAATCAAAAGAAAATTTGCATCAAAAAGTACTAGAACCTAAATGTATAATCCTAAAAAAATATTTAATACTTTTATACCAAAAGTATAAATTCTAAAGTATTTCGCTAATATACTTTTAATTATTTCGAAGTTTGCAAACAATTTTGTGGATTTTTACTGATTGCAAGAAATATTGCATTTTGGGGTATATGTGTTTATGTCTGGATCATATTTCACCTCTAAAATTAAAAGAAATAGTGCATAAAAATGTAGAACCTAAAAATATGTTTAAAATGATAATAAGTAAACACCCTCAAAATCAAAAGAAAATCTGCATTAAAAAGTACTAGAAACTAAATGTATGTCCCTAAAAAAATATATATATATAATACCTTTATACAAAAAGTATTATTTCAGAAGTATTTCCCTAAAATATTTTACATTTTTTCAGAGTTTACAAGACACTTCTGTGGATTTTTACTGATTGCAAGAATGAATTTTGTGTGTTTATGTCTGGATCATATTTCATATTTTACCTATTTTACCTTTAAAACTAAAATAAATTGTGCATAAAAATTATAGAACCTAAAATATGCTTGAAATAATAATAATAATAATAATGAAATAAAAATAATAATAGACATAAGTGAACACCCTCAAAATCAAAAGAATGAAAAAGTACTAAAACCTAAATGTATGTTCCTAAAAAAGTATATAATAATACTTTTATACTAAAAGTTTAAATTCTGAAGTATTATTTCACTAAAATACTTTTAATTATTTTGTGGACTTTACAGATTGCAAGAAATATTGTATTTTGTGAGTTTATGTCTAGATCATATTTCACCTCTAAAATTAAAAGAAATTTTGCATAAAAAATGCAGAACCTAAAATATGTTTAAAATAATAATAATAATAACAATAATAATTAATAGTGAAAAAAAAAATAAAAATAAGTGAACACCCTTAGAATCAAAAGAAAATTTGCAATAAAAAGTACTAGAACAGAAATGTATGTTCCTAAAATTAGGAACATACATACAAAGTATAATAATACATTTTTTTACAGAAAGACAGTATTTTTATTTCACTAAAATACTTTTAATTATGTCAGGCACAATTATTTAAGACAGTTTTGTGGACTTTTACTGATTGCAAAAAAATATTGCATTTTGGGATATATGTGTTTATGTCTGGATCATGTTTCACCTCTAAAATTAAAAGAAATTTTGCATAAAAAATGTAGAACCTATTTTTTTTTGTTAAGGAATATACAAAAAAAAAAAAAAAACAAATAAAACCGCATTAATAAAAATATTTTTAGAACGTAAAATTATGTTCCTAAAAACAATACGTATAGACCAATTTTGAGTAGACGTCACAGTGGCGTCATTTGCAGCTGCGCGCGCATAGTGGTTGCAGAAAAACACTGGTAGCAAGTGGAGGTAAACGGGTAAACTCCATGGAATAAGAGAAAAAATATATATTTTTGTGCCTTTTGATGTCAAAATCAGAATGCAAATAATTTTTATACAATACTGTAGTCAAAGACGCAATGTGAAGCTAAACGCAGACGTTTAAACGGACATACTATGGATGAAAACTGCTATGATTACTCTACTTTTAAAGCATGAATTTGATTTAAACAATAGGTCTACATAATATTCACATATGCTGTTCATAGTGTGCATATTGTATTAGCCCACATAGTTACAGCATGAAATATTATTTAAACCTATTACTATTAACTTTTTAACATAACATTTTTTTATTTTATCTCACAATTCTGATTTTTGTTTCTCACAAATGCAAGTTTATATCTCCTAATTTGGACTTTATAACTCGATTTAACAAAACTAGTGAGTTTGTTAGTTCTGAGGGAAAAAAGCCAGTAGAGTGGGATATTAACTCTGAGCCGAGGGGAAAAGAGAGAATGACGAGTTGTTTTTCCTCTAGAGTTGGGGGATATAATCTCGGAATTGCGAAAATAAAGTCAGAATTTTGAAATATAAAATCAAATTTACCTTTTTTTATTCTTTTATTCCATGGCTCCATAGACTGCCACTTGAACTGCCCTTAAAAAACGTCATCCCTGTTTTGGGTCTGTAAGACTATCCCACTATCTAACGTCAATTTCGTTGAATAACATTGCTTATGGCTGGGTGACAAGCTGTTGTAATATGCGAATAACATTTTGAAAACGACATCTAATCAATATAATCTATACTCTTTTTAAATCTAAGTATTTTGTGCCGTATCCTTGTAATTCTCTAGCTGTAAAGGCCATGCTGCGCGCATCCCGAATGTTTACAAACAGATAATTGGTCTATAGAACAAACTTTATTACAAAATGTATAGATTTTATAAGTGTTGCTTAAGCTTGATAACATGACCGTAGCACATTCTAGTGGTTATTAGAGTGATGTTATGCGGTTAGTGCTAAAATCACTGTAACAGATGTTCTCTTGTGGCTTAACAAGGCTTTTAGATATTTCAAGGATTTATAATACAATTTTGTGGTCTGTAATCTTTTTACAGACTGCAAGAGATATTCCATTTTATTTCTGAGGTATTTGTGTGTGGTTATAAATTCCCATGAAGTAACTATGAGAAGAATTCAGCAAAAAAAAAAAAAAGAGTGGTTCAGCTAGACTCACCAACTGTGTCACAAGGCTCATCTTTGTGGACGCAAAAATCTGTTCTGGAGAGACAAAACAAGACAAAAGAGAAAAAGAGACTGATGTTAGATGACAGGAAAGCAAAATCTCTCATGTGAGTTTCAAAGATCTCAACAATTTCTCAAATGATGCTCAGATACCAAATTCTGCAATTAAAAGTCAAGAAATCTTACTATGACCTTCAACATTTCTCATCATTTCTTTCCATGAACAAATATACTCTATTTAAACTCTATACTTTTTCTGTATGTCGATTAATGGCTCATTGTGTCTTTTGTTTCTCCTAAGGCACTTGTGTATTATTTATTTATCGGAGAAATAAACAAACCAGATTAAAGACAACAAAAGCAAACATTAAATTCAAAACAGCAAATAGTCTTTAGTAAACAAGCAATGAAAAGCTGATATATAATATCTTGAGAAGCCTCAGTGTATCTGTGAAACAAAAGGGTCCTTCTGAAAATGTTTTGTTTTGCTGTGTTTGTTTAGATGCCTGTTGCCTGAACCTGACCTCCAAGAGTGAATTGTGGGAAAACCACAGTGCTGTTACT
Organism: Labeo calbasu; assembly: GCA_019740295.1. NCBI lineage: Eukaryota > Metazoa > Chordata > Actinopteri > Cypriniformes > Cyprinidae > Labeo > Labeo calbasu. Next base: position 7,326 of record JAHKKF010529066.1, read on the forward strand.
GTAACTGTGTGCTTCTTTCCCCTAAGTGGCGTTACTTCATCAGTCTAAGGAGCAACACTTCAAAACAACAGTAAATTAATCAAATCCAGATCATTTCCTGCTCGACTCTTGTTTACATGAGGAGTGAACCAACCACAATCCTCAAGAGAAGTTACAACAGCCAGACAAGAGTGGCATGAACTCAATATGACACCAAAACTTTAGACCGTGACGGCAGCAGAGCGTTTCTCTGACTTCTGATGTATAAAACCACTAACTAGCATTCAAGACTAACACTCGCTACGGTGAATCGCACAGTGCCTGTCAAAATGTCAAAAAAGGTTATATTTAACCCCAAAGTCAAAATAAGTTTGGCATTAGAATTTTTTTTTTGCTTGTTTAATAATAAAATAAAATACATTTTTAAAAAATCACAACAAAAGTAAAACAGGTTTTGTATACATTTTGATATCAATACATTTTAAAATAAAATAAATAATAAAAATAAAAATAAAATAAAATACATAAAAAAAAATAATTCCCAACAAAAAATAAAATAGATTTTGTATACATTCAGATTTTATATGAATTATCAATACATTTTAAAATGACATAATAATAAAATAAAATAAAATTTAACTCCAAAAATTGCACATTAGTCTTTTTTCAAATGTAGAACCTTAAAACATTCCTAAAATAAATGAAATAAAGGAAAAATATATATATAAAAAAAAAAAATCACAACAAAAAGTAAAATACATTTTGATACAAAAATGTAGTTTTATTAAAAACTGATTTTGTATACATTTTGAATAGAAATATCAATATTTAAAAAAAATAAAATAAAATAAAAATATTTTTTTAAAAATCCCAACAAAAAAATAAAACAGATTTTGTATGTTACATTTTAATATGAAATATCAATACATTTCTAAATGAAATAATAAAATAAAAATAAAATAAAACACATTTCACTCCAAAAGTTGAATATTAGAACGTAAAAATGTTCCTTAAATAATTAAAAGAAAGGAAAAATAATTTAAAAAAAACAAATCACAACAAAAAGTAAAATACATTTTAATACAAAAATGCAGTTTAATTAAAATGTAGAACCTAATTTTTTTTCTAAAATAAATAAATAAATTACACACACATATATATAAAATAAAATTATATATTTCACACCAAAAATGAAAAATTACACTTTTTTTCAATTGTAGAACCTAAAAACTTATTTTTTTAAATTACAGCAAAAAGTAAAATACATTTTATATGTATTTTATATGTATATATATATATATATATATATACATATACAGACACATACACACACACATATTCTATTTTGAAAAATATAAAAAAATTTGCTGATGTTAAAATAAATAAAATAAAATGAAAAAGGAAAATAACTCTGCATTAATTACAAGAAAACTGCATTTTCTCTCTCTTTACCCTAACCCCTCACACAAAACATTCTGCATTTTTATATTCTCAAAAAAAACTTTATTCTGTATGATTTATAGACTGTTTTTCTCATGAGGAGCAAATCAAGGTCAAAATGTCTGGTGTTACTATCCTTGTGAGGACATTTGTCCCTATAACGTATGGAAGAACAGGTACACATACACACAAATCATCTTATTTTCACCAATGGCTTTCTGAGTGTATCAGACAATCTTCTTTTTCAGATATCTCCTGATTTGTCTGGATTCTGTCCGCCAGATAGAGTTTGGCCACTATAGCAAGGTTAACGTAAGCGCTCTGAGAATTATGTCAGAGCCCTATGGAACAAACAGAGAGCGTCTGAAGGCCAGGGCTGGGTGTGAAATAGCAAACAGATGCTTCAGGAGGGGCCGTTTTCCCACGCAGCCATCTGATGACTGAGCAAGGTGCCGACAGCTTCCCGTCAGCATCTGGGAACGAATCAATGTGAAGTTACACGACACATATATCAGGGCTCGGGGCGTCTGCGGAGAAGTGCAGACAGACAGAAGAGGGCAGAGAGAGACGGCGAGAAACAGAAAGAGACTAATGCAAACACCAAACAACACTTGATGTCTGGATATCGTCCAGACTCGCTTGCATTCGCCCCCCCCTCACTTCCCGACTGGCCCGAATTCAAACAGATTCGTCCCCACGTTACAAGCAGAAAGCACATCTCCTCCCTGCCACCCATCTGGCATCCAAGAAGATCTAAGGCACTTTGTATTTCTGCTTTCTCAGCACGATAAGAGATGCACCATGTCCTAACAAGCAAACTAGGCAAGCTGCTTGCTAAAACACAGTTAAACGACCCACAGAAGTCACCTCTGAATCCCTCAATTAGCAGTCGACATTGCGGATAGAAAAGCATTCCTGAGTCTAGAGCAACCACGTCCAATGCCTTCAAATCTGCAAACAACAAAGAGTTAAAGATGGCTGCTGTGCTTCCTCTTGTAATTGTCTTTGGCAGGACTGAACTCTGGGGAGGCAGTGGTCGCAGCCTCACAGCCTGTAATTTGACTTTACCAAAACCATTTCTGAGCTTAAACAATGACTAACAGGTGAGGAGGACAGCCAGACAACCAGATACTTCTGCTGTGGTTTTAAACACTGAATTGTTAACAAATAACAAGCAGGGATTGTGGGGAGTAACGCACTAAAAGCAGCGACATCACGGACTTTACCGCATTACTCAACTCTTGCTGAAAAGTATCACAGCTGCTCAAACTACATTTACATTTATGCATTTTGCAGATGCTTTTGCTTTCAAGTGCAATTGCAGGTAGGGCTGGGCGATATGGCCAAAAAATGATCACAATATATATATATATATATTTTTCATATCAGTCGATTTCGATAATTTTCACATTTTTTCACAATTTTCTTTCAAGTTTAAAGGCAGATTTTTGTGAAATAAAGTGAAAGCTGTAAAAACCAGACGGTTAAATGTGGCTTTAAAATATTTTTTATGGTCAGAACATGATAAACACTTCATACTTTTCAAGTCATTTTTCCTTAACAAAATAAATATATTAATACAAAAAAAAAAATCTCAGTTTTGCATGTTTTAATGAGCAATACTGTTTCACATCTAGAAACAGGTTACCTGATAATATTAATAATAATAATATCATTTTTTTGTCTCTTAGAAATACACATTTGACAGTAGCTTGAGTTAAGATGCAGATGTAGATTTATGTTCATTATCATAATTAGTAATATCTGTAAAAACTGTAGCAACCTCATTTTTATATGGTGAAATAACATTTTTCTGACTGTTTGAGGTTTTTTTTTTTTTTTTAACCATCAGCTATTACAAATTAACAAATTAACCATTGCACTTCCATACTATCATCCACAGATCATGATAATAACAGTTAAAACCACAAATATAGCACCTCAATACCATGGCAAAAATGTAATATGGTTCCTAGGTATTTGTGTGAAAAACAGTACACATTTAGTACAAGTGCATAATCACAAAAAATACTGTAATTATATTCCATTACTCCTCCTTCAATACATTTATTACATGTCTACATTTATAATAAAATTTGACACAAACACATCCACATTTCTGATACAATACCACTGCGCAGTTAGTGCTACTACAGTAAGTCTATGGTAAATGATGGCGATTTGTAGATTTAAAAGCCTTCAGACTGTTGCACACAGTGTTTCTCCTGTTTGTCAGCGCTGTTTCATTCATTCTGAGTCTGTTGTGTCCTTCACTGAATTGAAGTGGAATCCAGTCATAAAAATGGAATTTACTGTATAACGCGGAATGTTACGGAATTTGCCAAATTTGGGATAAAGTCACTTCATGAGCATTTTACTGTTTCTTTTGAAAAAAACTATCATCATAAAGGTCTTCATCGCAACCTGTCTAAATAAAAGTTCGGTTTAACTTGAAGAAATTGTGACAGAAATACTAAATGTAATAATAGTACTACTGCTACTACTGGTACTAATAAAATTATTATTAAAACATTATTTTTTAAGGAATGTTTACCAGAGAAATAATTTACCAGAAAAAAAATTAAATGCACAACAGTATTTCTGAAATTAATGAACTAATAAATTAATTCATTAATAATAATAATAATAACAATAATAATTCCCTTTTTTTATGAAGCCAATTAATTAGAAATGGTTTTAATTATTAAAATGTAATAAAACAATTCAAATGGAATGCAGAAAATTAATAGAAAACACAGAATTTGAGAAAAATAAAATTGAATTTAAGGGGGAAAAAACATATTTTATTGGGCCTTAAAAATTAAATTTTTAAAAACAGAAAAAACTGAATCCAGAAAAATCTAAATGGAACTAAACGGAATTTTGGAAAAAAATAAAGCAGATTTTGTAGGGTTGTCAGTATAATGTTTAGTATTTGGTGTGTGTTGTTAGGTTTACTGGTTTAAATTGCAGTGTTCTTGTTTGTAAATTGCAGTTTTATACTGTAAAAATTTCAAAAAGTGTTATACTGTAAAAATATTACATTTTGTACATTGTTTACATTTTTGTTGTATTTTTTACAGAATTATTATGGCGACCACAGCTGCCAGAATTATTTTTTATTTATTTATTTTTTTTTTTTGCAGTGTGTTTTTGCATCAGGTAAATACTCATAAAATGAATAATCTTATATCCAAGGTAAATAATATATATTTATATATTTTTAACCCCATAACTGTCACCCCCATTTTTGACCATAGACGTGAAAGTGCACTATTCAGACTTAAATTGTTATAATTCATGAATGCTTCTGAATACAGACCTAAAGTTGTTCTCTTTTTTTAAAGCAGACATCCAGCAGTGTAGTGTTTATGCATTAAGTGAAATAATTTTTCAAAAATGAAACTATAAAAAAGTTACAGAATTTAAAATTTATAGTTAAGAAAATGTACTCTTTTTTTATAAATATATATAAAATAATATTTTACAAAATAGTTTTTAATCCAAAATTGCTATAAAATGAAAGCCTCCAGTTATGATGTAGATTTTTTGAGGTTTTTCATTAATTTAGTACTGTTCCTACATAATTTGTATATATATATATATATATATGTATATTTATAAAATAGGCGTCTTAGACCTTTCCAATGATATAAAGTTTGTCATGATTAGCTTTAATTGTAATATAATGAAGTCCCATTAGAAATGACCTTTAAACAGCAGCGCAGTTATTGTAATAAATGAATGAATGAATAAATAAATGAATAAATACATAAATACATACATAAAATAACTAATACAACTGAAAAAGGACATAGCAAAATAACTAACAATTAAAATGAAAGTATAAAAAAAGCTCATTCAAAATATTAATAAAACTATAATAGCAATACTAAAATAACATTGCTAAATGTCTGAAAAAAAGCTCTTTAGTTTCAGCAACTGTCCAGTTGGACAATATTTTCTTTTGCAACATAAATAATTATAATTTTGAAATCCGCCGTCATAGGATTAGGCCTAAACAACATGGTGTGATTGCATCAACTCTGTCAGAATTTCATAATTGGCTCAAACAAACCTGAAATCTGTTAATAATAGAGCACAGCTTTATCCACACAGTGCTCAGTCCATGTTATGGCATCTTAATCATTTCAACAACAGATTCTGTTCACACATGACCTCTAAATGCAGTAAAAAGGCCTAATGTCATTAGCTTTTGTTAGTAGTTTTGTAATGCAGCTAACTATGTTTTCAAAAGAACAGCCTGACTGTATTGTACATGAAATTATGAGCAGGCTGTAGTTTGGAAAGTCTTTTTTCCAAGTAGTTTCCCCAACACTGGTGGTCAACAAATGACAAACTAAAACATCAGACGATCTTTGAGGTGGTTCGACAGAAAAAAAAAATCCAACAGGCTTTTGGAATTAACAAAGAGGATGTTGTATACTAAATGTCAGGCAGCTAAGATTAATGTCTTTTGTTTTGGGTTTGCAGCCATCAAACGTTTTCACCATACGTGCTCTGCGACGTGTCACTTTGGCTGCCCGATGTCCTTCTTTTCCAAAGGGTTTTTGATGTGGGCTTCTGGTTTCCCTTCTTGTTCCTTCACAGCTTAAGTGAATGTGACACACAGCTGGGTGCTGAACACAGATCCTGTTCAACGACAAACGGCTGGGAAGGGATACCGTTAGGAGTGCTGATTTCCATTAGCGCTGACGTGCGTGGAGGATGTGACCCGCCACCCTGTCCCAAATGTCGCAAAAACGTCCAACTGAAAGCATTTCTGACCTCACCCTGTATAATAGGAGCTAGCGCTGCGTTCCATTCGACTCTTAAAGTCAGAATTTCCAACTTCCTACTTGGAAAGGTGCAACAGAAAGTCAGGCTTCCAATTTGGAAACTCGTGCGGAAATCTAGAGGTGCCAACATTACATAACAATCAGACCTGTTTAGTAAACGCTTGCAGAGATGGCCGTGTAAAACATGGTAAATGATCATCTCAACATTTCATAGCATCATTTAACCTTTGCAGTTTGGTGGCTAAGAGACGACTTTAAATAAATGTAAACATCTGCAGTTATATAGTAGATCTGTCTATCTATCTATTTATCTACACGCTCAAACTTGAAGACATTTTTCAAAACTTTCAAATATGCATTTGTCAAGCCAGCATTTAATTTTTTTTTTTTACAAGAGTTTTCTCTTCTGCTCACCAAGGCTGCATTTATTTAATTAAAATACAGTAAAATCTGTAATATTGTGAAATATTATTACAATAATTTAAAATACCTGTTTACTATTTGAATACATGCTAAAATGTCATTTATTCTTGTGATCAAAACTAAATTTCAGCACCATGACTCCAGTCTTCAGTGTCTAATATGCTGATTTGCTGCTTGTTGAATTCCAGAACGTTATTGGGTGGTTGTTTTGTCTGTTGCTTTTTTTTTTCTTATTTCAGGTCCTTAGTGGTTCCATCCTTGCTGCTCTTGATAGGTTGGCTCATGCTCCATTATGTCAACCAATCCCGTCACTCCATTCTTCTGATTGGCTGCTGCACATCTCAGTACTTCAACCAATCCTGTTATTCTGTTCTTCTGGTTTGATGATAATCTGTTTCAGTGCACCGTCCTCAACCAATCCCCATTCTTCAGCTGGCTTTTAAGAAGCCGTTTCAGGAATTAGAGTCAGTCTTGAGACTCACTTTGTTCTGGCTACACTTTGTTGTTTTTCAGTCAATCTGCTGATGTTATTTACGATGTTAGAGACTGGTTTAGGGAAGTAAGCCACGTGGTATACATGTCAACATGTAGGTAACCTGCTGTCTAGAGATACACTAGGTAAGATGGTGCGTGCCAACCTATGTATCCCTTTTGATTTAGATAGTGTAGCCAGTTAGGGTGTTTTGCTCAATAGATTTATTTATTTTTTTCCCCCTTTTATTTTTAGATCAGACTAGATGGGGGGGG
>JAHKKF010529067.1:3874-38606 GCA_019740295.1 Labeo calbasu
TTTTTTTTTTTTTTTTGTCATTGTTTAGGAGCACAGTAGCATATACATATACATATACACATATAGCTCAAGGCTAACATACTCATACTAACAGCCACTTAACTTCAAATTTGATTTCATGGGGTCTTTAAATTCAGAATTTCTTGGGGAGCATTGTTTGGCACAGTGGTTGTGTTGAGACCAGCGGTGGACTGGGGCTAAAAAAATGGACTTTCTGGCACAGAGTGGCCCACCATACCCGGTCCACAACACACCACACCATAAACCCACCAGCTCATTATGTACAGAGCAATTTTTAACACCACTTACTAACATAAAAATACAATAAAAAACACAATGCAGAAAAAAAAAAAATGCTAACGAAACTGAATGACTGGCATACTTCCTTAGCATCTGTCTCTCCTGGTGTATATGACAAATAGTAAATAATTTCCTATTTGTATTATTATAAAATTATAAAATATTAAATAAAAACTGTTTTGAGTATTGATTGATCTGGTCATCAGCTTCAATCTCTCTTAAGATCAAGTTATGCCTGTACTCCTCCATTCACTGTTGTTCAGACCACAATCTATGCATGCAAACGTGAACGATAAACATTTCTGGCAAACAGTGAAGCAAACAGTTTCTGGAGAGTAAATGCATTCTGATTAAAACAGCCTTCAAATTGCAATTACACAATGACGACTCAGGCTAACCGGGCATATTCTACGAATGCGACGACATCACATTCCCGAGGTGGCAATGCACTGGTGCCTTCTGGGGGCCAAGCGTGGTCAAGGCCGACACACAACATCAGATGCTGAACCTTTACCAATGATCTCAAGCTTGCTGGTGTATTCTGGGATGAAACTGAAGTCACCCTTTGTGCCCAACAGCACGGGAGGATCTTAGTCTAAGTAAGCAAGTTCGATTTAGAATAGCGTACCACCACACTACTCTTAATTTGTCAGCTACTGTATATCGCTATGTGCAAATTTAAAGGTGAGTTTTTTTACACCTGTCCTGATGGGGGTCTGTTGTGTTGCGGGCGAGGGCCATGGTGGGGCGTTTTAAACAAACAAAGTGCACACTGTAAGACTCATATGACGGACATCAGCAGGATGACCTCAGATCCCCTAATTCTTTACAGGGTTCAGTCCGTCATCACACCTGGAGTGTTCCCATAGCATCAAATACTGACACAGCGTCTCCTTCCTTATTCAGGCCACATCCGTGACTGAGACATTCCACAGAGGTGTGTGAAGGTCTGGTTAAGAGTAGCGCTTCAGGCTACTGGCGCAACAGTGAAAGGGCAGTAAAAGCTTGATTCTGGCCCCACGCCTTGAGGTGCAAGCCTATTGACTGTGACTGCAGCAGTCCATCCCATCCATCCATTATGACTTGGACCCTGGTTATAGTTTCAGTAAAAATGGACATGAGTGTTTCACCCTTGTCGAGAAAATTCATTACAACTACTACTGCTTATTGTCTTAAATAATCATAGGTTGTGAACATAGTCAAAATCTCAGAGTATCATTTATTTAAACAACAACAAAACAAACAAGATGAATACTTAGAAGAGTGCCTGCACTTTTTCTTCTGCTTAAAAAGTGCTACGTGAGAGGAATAGCTCTTGAGATAGATCACCCCACACGAATGAGCACAAAATACATCTCCCCTAGGTATAAAATGTTGATTTTATGGGAGCTTATTGTTTTAATATTCAGCAGTCATTTAGTGAAGTATGGTTTCACAGTGCTGCTGCTTTTTCTCTCAGGCCATTATAGATGGTAGTTCATAAACATAAATGGAAATGATCTCTTATTGAATCTAAGTCATCTTTAATATGCACTGTTATCGTGCGAAGTAATCTTTTAAGTGGACAGCATGTCACCTCCCATCAGGTTTCAGACTCTTCAACCCCTGATTAGGCTCCTGAAAAGTCGGCATGATTAAATCTTTTCTTCATGGATGTGTTTGTCACATCGATCAATTACACATATTAATCAGGTTGCCAGAGAGCACACTCTCACTGCAATATTAGTCCCACAGGACGAGTCATTACTGTTGCGGCGAGGAAGCGTCTGCTTCCAGACGTGTTGTTCTTTGTCAGTCTGGCCGCTGTATTAAATAAATACCTAGGGTTGTTTTTATTTTCTATGAGCGTGCTGAAATACGCAGATCTCGCAGCTGCTAAGGGCCTGTCTGTAGCTGGATATTGTGATGTACATCAGGGTGTAATGTGTCATGTCTGTTTTGGGCTTTGGTTCACGTTTATGTCATGCTTTTTATTTTAAAGTGTTGTTAGTCATGCGATTCTTATTCCCGTCATGCCATCGTGTCATATGCTTCCTTGTTTCATGTTTTCACTGGTTTGTTGGTTCACTGGTTGTCTCTCATCATTGGTTGTTTTCTGTCACGTGGTCCCCTTAGTTTCACATTTAGGCCCTCTTGTGAACTCTGACCTGCAAATTCACATGATGAAAAGATGAAGATGGCAAAAAAAAGCAGCACACGTTTGACAGGCAACAAAAACCTCGATGAGAGTCCTCAACGCATGCAAAAGAGGGAGAAGCTGGCACGCACAGCTCCAAAAGTTCTCACCACAGGTGATGTTTGGAGCCGCATGGCTCTTCATCAGACAATAAACCCATACGGTAACACTTTATTGTGATAGTCCACTGTAGACATTCTACTAACAGTAAGTAACTTTGCAACTGCATGTCAGCTAGTCATTAGAGTATTAGTAGACTGTCTGCTTAATATCTTCTAACACTCTTSTAAACTTTGAAAGGATATGTCAACTTATTCTACTAACCTTAAACCTAACCTAAGTCTGCTCTGAGAGTTCGTAAACATGTCGATGCAAATTGATGAGAATTAGTTGACATGCAATTGCAAAGTTACTTACAGATAGTAGAAGAGTGGACTATCAAAATAAAGTGTAACCATACATACTGATGAGCTCTTAAAAACCACTAACAACTACATCACATGATAAACACAAAACATAACCAGAATAAAAGTGGAAACATCAAATACCTAAATGAATCAACAATCTAAACAAAAATACCTGACTGAAAGATCAAAGTTCAAATACATTTAGAATCATTAATGAAGTAAAGGACGATAATGTACTCAAAGTATAAATCCAACGGGCTTTACGTTTTATACTTCGTAACACTGTAATATCAATATTTAGCTGCTTCTGTGACAAAATGTTGTGCTCCCCTAGTGAAAAATAAAAATACTACAATGTATTTAAAATAATTCATTTCATGCTAAGTATACTACAGATACATCTGCATATTTATGTACTAAATAAAAATACCCTGCAGTTGTACTTAAAGCCTGCTAAACTGGAACAACTAATTTTGTGCCTAATGGACTTTAATTGTGCAGAAGCAGTGCTGAAGTCCAACTAAAGATATAATTATACATTTTCGATTGTGCTTAAGTGGAACTTTTGCAAGTATACTTCAGGAACACTTTAAATATCTTGCGTTTAAAGACCGATATTGTTCAAACAGTCTTCATCAGTACTGACATTAAAACATATTTTTGGCTTAATATTATGAGATGTGCATCACTAGAAATCGTGTTCCACGTTCCCCCCGTTGAAATCGCATTCACCCCCCTCGGGGAGCCCCCCTCCATCTTCGGCCCTTGGAATCGTCATAACCTCTCCCCCCTTACGACGCCCCTGCGATTCTTTAAAAAGGTGAGTTGATGAGCAGGATCTAGATTTTGGAACGGATCAATAATCCTGAAAATCCTAAAAGCTTTAGAATTGTATTCCATTAGATAATGAAAATGTGTCTGGACACAAGTGCTTTCTAAAAAAACATTTCCTAAAGGCATCACAGACAGCTTCCAGAAGGAACTTTTCGAGCAGATTCTCCTCCAAATACGCCGTCATGCCCACCCACCACACGGCTGTGGTAAATCAGCTCTGATGGATCAAACAATGCCTGTTACAGAACAGAAACAACACTGAGGCAGTTTGACTCAAGTCTGCGATCCCCACGAGCCCATTTGAAAGGAGCTTCCCCATCTCGTTGTTCATGTCAGTGTCTGAACTCATAAGTGAGTGAGAGTCATGCGTCAGCACAGGAGGGAGAGTTGCAGCTGTTCTGAGGTCAGACATACTCTGGCATATCAGTGCGGTATAGCAAACGGGGCAGAGGAATCACAGGTAAGGGTGAGTGTGTGCGTGTCAAAGAGAGACAGTATTAAGGTCACACCTCCCCTCTTTTTTTCACGTTTCGCTCGCCCACGCTACGTCAAGTTGGCTGCGGAACGCGAGTGATGATTCCAGAGGAAGCACGAGTGATGATGTGATGTAGAAGAGTATTGATGGAATGGTGTGCATTACCTGTATTACTCTTACAGTACTGGTGTAAAAAAAAAAAAAAAAAAGTTATCACTAAAGTTATCATGGATTTTTGGTACTAGATGTAATAGATTAATGCACTGGCTATCTTTGTGATTACACGAGGGCTTTGAAGATTCACTGTATTCTCCTGTAATTGTGGTGGTTGTTAGTTTCTATTTAGGTAAACAGAATGTAATATTATGAATCAAAGCATTAATTACACAAGCTGCATAATGGTGCTTTGGCCTGTCTATTTCCTATTGCCATTTGTGATTAAAACAATATTGCATGCATCACAGAAGTTTGCTTTGATGAGTCTGTGGGTTTGAGAAATCCCACAGTTACTCGTGATAACCATATTAGAGCAAATCTGTCATGCTGCACCAAAGCCTGCAAACAGCAAGATGATCTCCCAACAAAACATATATTAGAAGCAAAAAATGTCATATGAGCAAGTAAGTATCATATATGTTGCTGTGGTTTGGATGTTGTTTAGGCACAGGTTCTGCCACTTTTTCTCCTTTATGATTGCAGACTCAGAGTTCAGTATGACAATGTTAATGTATTTGCTCTGTCAGACTAGATCTGCTGTACACACCGCTGCTGCTGCTGCTGATGTTATTACTGCTGCTGCAGAGCAAGTACACAGACACGCTGCACAAACAATACGGTCCGCAGCCGATCTGGACAGGTGGTGCTGGGGAGGTGGAGGGATTCAGAGGAACTCTCATAGTCTGCTCAGGTATAGAATTCCGTTCTGTTGTGCAACCTTCAAGACATTAACTCTAACTTTTGATGTTTAACTTCACAGACAGCCATGTGTTGTTTGTAGGGGCAGTTGGAGCTGTGTCCCACCTAAATATTCATCCACCTGAAAACATAGACTTATACAAACCTCGAAATCCTAAATTGTTAACAAATAAATGTGTTCAGATTTTATATATATATATATTAGTGGTGTTAAAATTAGCGTGTTAATTACTGATATTCACTGTCCAGGGGACATTTCTGCACTGGTTTGATTCCGATCGGGCGAAAAACCTAGGACTAGTTCGCAAAAGTAGGTTTTGAATTTAGTTCAAAATGGCGGAAAAACCGGCCCTCGTAGAGCAAATCAATTTTTTTTTTTTTTTTTTATCGGCTTGGCCCAAGGATTCCAAAAATCACATTTTTTGAGTCTACGAAAAACGGTCTAGGAGTTACGAGTATTTTTGCGTTTTCGATCACTATAGCGCCACCAACGTGCTCGAACCCCTAATTTAATAATATAAGGATTAAATATATATAAAGCTGTAAAGGTCATATTTAGGCGTCCACACACTGAGGTGCAGGAACTTTTGTGCAGAGTTTTCTGCTGTCCATCAGGTGATCAGGCTCCACAGTGATTGGCTGGAACTCAGTTGGTGGGCGTTCCCTCTCATCAGTACTACGGATCATCTAAAGGCATATTTTAATGACAAAAGAAGTCAATGGCTTAAAAAATGCAAAATGAAACACTTTGGCTTTAGTATGTGAAATAATGTGTGATATAATTTTCACTAATGTGCAACTCATGACCCCTAAATAGCAACAGCAGCTCTGATCTTTGGCGTTTCCCCTGCGGGTGCAGTTTCACACTTTCCGTTAGCATCAGATGCGTCGCATTACTGCAAGTCCAGCAGCATGTTACATGCAGCAGTGCTGAACTCACAACTCCTTTGAAGCAGAAAAACATGCTCTCATGCATTCAAAATAGAATCGCTCTTTGAAAAAGAAAAGAAGAAAAAAGTAATAAATACATAAAAACAACTTTGAGGTTGCATCAGCCGAAGCAAGTCACATTAGGTTGATTGCCTGATAACGATATGAAAGAGCTTTAAAAGAGATCTGACAATTAGCACCTTCCTATGTGAGTATTCAGAGCAACGTGAGGCAATTAACACAGGTTAGTCAAAGTCAATGCCTGAACTGCAGGGCCAGACTAGAAAACTGATTTAATGTGACAGCCATTCAAAACCAGCTTTCAGTGTGTAAATGTACAGAGATGTTAAAGCTGAGCTCACGAGAGGCAGACAGCAGTCGTGTGGTCTGTTGAGTCCATCTTCCACTGGATTTCACAGATCTCCTAGATGTTCGAAAACAGCCTTGCGTCACTGCAAAGTCAAATGGTTTTCTTTTGCAATTTGTATTTTTGCAGACTGTCCAAATTTTGCTCAAGAGCGAGATAAAGTGAAGTTTGTTTTTAAAGTTAAAAGTCGTTTCAAAATGTGCCATTAATGTGAGAAAAGCAACGATGCGCAAAGGTTAAATCTGTAATCTACAATCAAACTCATCAGTGCATTATTTTAGATTGCATGACAGGAATCAGGTGTGTTTGATGATGGAGACAGACAGAAATGCAGTGCTGTGGAAGAAAGTGGAGGATTCGAAAGAGCTGGTCTATAGCGCACATTTACATACCAAAACATGTTGTGTGAGAGAACTGAGTCGTCATAAAATGTGTTTTATTTGTGAAGTAGAACAAGTGTAAATCTTTAAATAAATAAATAACGCAGTCAGGGGCTCTGGACATTGTATTGGACCAGTACAGCATGTTCATGTATTGGTGTTTTCTTATTAGTGCACTATGATATATTATTTCAATTTATCATATGACACAGTTCCTTTATATTTGTCATCTAATAAATGTGCTGTTGCATCTTTGAATTACTGTTGGTCAGTTACAAATTTATGCTGTAAAAATAAATGATCTGCGTGGCAACAAAAGCTCACTCATTCACATATTGTACAAGTTGGTCTGTACAATAATTTATGTAATGGCAGCAATGGGCTGCGTTTGATTAATATGACTTATTATAATATTTCAGCTGAATCATTTATCTTCTCGCTGGCATTGCACTATTCACACTCAGGGCCTTTGTTTTTTGTTTTTTTTTTTCTTTCTATTAATTGTTTCATTGGTACCTCTATCTATATACATTGGCAATGCAGTAAAATATGTAAAATTACATAGGGAAATTATATAAAATCATATAAAAATATTTAAGATCAGTTTAGTTGAGATTTTCTGAGAAAACTGATTTCCATTCACTGATGTGCAGGTTTTCATGTTGTCATGTAAATTGTAATTTCTTCTTTAGGTCATATTGTAAACGGATATGGTTTATTTTGAGTTTTTATTTAAAGACACTGAATGGTGAGTGAATGATGATAAATACTGAAGGGAGGAGACATTAGCTCAAGGACAGGAATACACGTTTTAGTAGTGCTGTTTGTATGATATTTGAAAGTCAGTAAAACGATCAGAGTTAAAACTGTAATTGAAACGGAGGGGGAAGAAATCAGTGTTAGATTAAATAGATTTTGTGATCAGTAGCATACGCAAACGCTCCATTCTAGCGCACGCTTGGAACCACAGTAACATCAACAGCAAAAGTCATTTTCAATATGTGACTGATTCACATTAATGACATGATTATTAATTAATCAGAAGCAAACAAATCACAAATCTTGATCATTAGTTTTGTCATTCTGTTTTTCAGTGCCATATTAGAGACTTGTATTGTCATATTTAATGTATATTCCGTGTGAATCATTTTCTGTTAATGAATTTAGATTCATGTTCAATATTTCCTGATTACACCACAGGACTGCTGAATGCTGGATTCTGACTGGTTGACAGACGGTCTGAAGTGTGCAGTTATTTTGCAGTACAGTTATGGTTTCCCGATTACCGCATTAAAAATTTTACAGTTAGTCCCCACAGTGTTCATTTGACATTTAAATTTCTCGTTAAAAATAAATGCTGTGAATTCTTTGTGCTTTAGTCGCCCGTGTTTGTGGAAAGAGCGTCTCTACAGCACGAGTTACACATGCAGAACACTCGTGCACTGGCGTCAGTCACGACCACTGTTTTATTCAAGCGTCCACTAGTTAACTTTGTTGAGCGGTTACATTGTTACAATCTCTCCGTTTTGACTCGCCCTTGTATGAGCAACCACATGTCATTTTATTGATCGGGTTAACCTCAAACTGAATATATATCGGAACATTATATACATAGTAAATGGAAGGTCCTGCAGTACAAGTTGCCTGACCTCTTTTTCTTTGTTGAAAATTACAGCTCTGAATATGAATCAATTTTGTAAGCTCACCCTGATAACACATGAAATCTATTTAGAATGTTTTTATAGACTTCCTCATTAATTCATAACAGAAGATTAAACAAGAAATCTTCACATGTACGTTTTGAATTTGTCCTATTGTTTCCCTTGCCGTCTCCGCTAGTTTTAAAAGCCATTATTTCAAGTTTTCCAAGACCTGGCTTATGTTTAAAAATGCACCACACTAGCAGCTTTCATGAAATTATTCTGAACTAAAGATTTATGAAATATTCATGCAGACTGAACTTAATGTCACAGGACCGAAAAGTGATTTTAAATATTAAAAAGCAGCTGATTTCCCTGGCCTCGGGCTTCACGGAGCTGAATCACAGATTTACTAGAATTAAAGTTGGTTTACTACGACAGCTTTGCTAAGACAATGTGACACATCCAACCTCATAAAAGCCATGATGGCATTATTCTGTATGTCTTGGAAAGAGTTTAAAATGTCATCGCAGGGCCGTACGATAACAGCGGAGCAGACACCGTGAATTTGTGTTGAAACGGCGTGCTCAATTACTTCATTATGTTGAACCCTCAACCTTTCTCTCTGTCTCCCAAACACACACACTTCAAAATGACACGCTTTAGAGGTTCTATTTATAGCAGTCAAGTCACATTTATTTAAATATCGCTTTTCGCTATACACATGATTTCAAAGCAGCTTTGCAGGAATTGAAATTGTAACAAAGTCATAGTGTAGCATCTCTACAGTATATGATGTCTCCATAAAGTAATCTATAAAGCCCCTATTGAGCAGAGCAGTTTTATCAAAACTTTAAGCCTCAGTGAATAAGCCAGAGGAAACTGTGGCAAGGAGTGAGAAAAAAAAAAAAAAAAAAACTCTCCATAAGATGGTAGATAATGGAGAAAGAAAAACCGTGACAGAAATCAGTCTCAACTAGGGAGGCAGTTCAGGCTATAAAACACGACAAATTTCAACGTTTGTTAAGTGCGTAACTGCTTGACTGAACTGAAAGCAGTACGGTACCATTTGTCCATAACCAGCCATCAGCTCACCGAGGACTGAACCGTGGCCGGCTTTTCATGTTCAGAAACAGAATTTTAAGCTCTTAACTGAGTGTCTGCATGTACAGTATGATTCAGATTAGACAATTTGCTATATTTTGTGTATTTGCTGGAGTCGTGAAGGCAACTCGATAGAGTCGGTGCCGGGTCCAGTCCCTCAATCCGATACTTCACATCGCATCCACTTGAGCAGACAATATTCAGAAAGAAACAGGCAGGTTATGGTATTATTCTTAAGAAATGTTCAAAAAACGGTAGCATAACAGTAGCACCCAGTATCTGTAGAGTCAGGCCCAGTATGAAATATGCCAAAAAAGTCGTTTTTAAGAGCTCAAAAAGTCTTTTTAAAATTGCATTCGTTGAAGCCAAGCTGCCAAAACCACTCGTGTTTATACTTCCTCAACATTGTAATGTCGCACTTTGGTAGACATTTGCATCGTACCGCCTCCACAACAACACATACTGCTTTACCTTTTCAGTTCCAAAGCCGTCCAGCAGTGAAGAGACACTGCAGTGACTTCAGCGTTTACTGACAAGTCTTAAAGGAGACAGAGCACCTTAAGAGAGGGTGGCAAATAATGATGCTAAGTAGTTTACCAGCTGCTTCTCAGACTGTAACTGTGTGATCTGCGTTAGTTATCATACATGTGTGCTTGCTAGGTGCTTGTTACACCAATATGACGTGATGTTTACTTGCTGTGTACTCTTACTTTTCTTGTAAAAAAAAAAAAAAAAAAGGGAAAATACTCAAATACATTTCATTTTCTTTAAAAGAGAAGATCAATTCCAGAACAAAAATGTACCCCCTTGCCATCCAAGATATGTGTGTCTTTCTTTCTGCAGTCAGTAAGAAATCATGTTTCTTGAATTCAGGAATGTTCTTCATATAGTGGACGTCAATGGTGCCCCCACGTTTGAACGTCCAAAATGTAGTTTAAATGCGGCTTCAAAGAGTTCTAAACGATCCCAGCCGGAAGAAGGATCTTATCTAGCGAAACCATCTGTCATTTTTGAAACAAATTGACAATTTATATACTTTTTAAGCTCAAACACTCGTCTTTCGAAAATGACAGTTTCGTTTCTTCCTCGGCTGGGATCGTTTAGAGCCATTTGAAGCCGTATTTAAACTACATTTTGGAAATTCACACGTGGGGGCACCATATCAGTCCATTATATGGAGAAAAATGCTGAAATGTTTTCCTCAAGAAACATAATTTCTGTATGACTGAAGAAAGAAAGACATGAACATCTTGGATGACAAAGGGGTGAGTAAATTATCTGTACATTGTTGTTCTGGAAGTGGACTTCTCCTTTAAGCTAAATGTACATTCTGTCCATTGGTTTCTGATCTCTCTTGGAAGCAGATCTCTCCTCTGTTTCACCTTCACTTCCTGAATAGACCGACCTGAGCGTGTCCACAGAGACTTCATCTGCCTGTGTCTATTAACGGCTTTAAAAAAATGATGCAAAGCAACATGTTTGTTCATGAACAACAATCTGAGAAAAGTGTACAATTTGCAGAGATATTTTCCATCTGTTCAGTTTTCAGGTGGCACCTTCTCATGGGTGTGAATTGCGTAATTAGTGGCTCCATCTGTACTGTCTCATATTTTGTCCAAAATAAGGAAACACTGTACCGTAATTAAATAATAAATGAATTAATCCATTACTACTTAGTAATAGTGAATCATGAAGTCATCATGAAGGTGTCATCCATATGCAAACAGATTTCTGAAATAAATCCCAGTGAAGCAGCAACTGAAAAGCAACATTGACTTATGGTTGGTTTCTGCCGGTGAATTATTAAAATAACTTTTGACTTTTCCTTTTTCAGGATAACCCTATAATATTATGCAGGTTGTGAATAGGAAAGACCCCTGTGAAAAGGAACTTTACTGCTTGCTTCTTTGAAACAAGTCAGTATTTCTGCACACAGAAATTCACAATTCACACAACAAAATGTACAAATATATTACGTATTGTTATATATATGAAAACACTGTTGCATTTGTAAAAGCAGATATGTCATCACAATATATGTTACATATACTCTGATGCGATATGGATTTTAATCCCAGAAGACAAAAATAGTCCCTCCAGAAAAAAAAGAAAAAAAAGAAAACGGATGCTAACATTGTCCTCTGTGTAAAACTCAAACAGCATTTCAGAAAAATGTAGTAGTGTTTCATGACCCTTTAAGTGAAACAAATGCACATACCGGAGTAATGCTACGCTGGTCAGCTATATTAAGAATGCTGTGTGATACTGACTTGAAGGCGAGAGTGACACAAAAGATGCCATTATACAAAAAGAACCATATGAAAGCATGTCTGGAGTTTGCCAAAAGCACAATAATGACTCAGTTGTGATGTGGGAAGAGATTATGTGGTCAGATCAGGTTAGCCACAATTCAGAGCGATATGTGTGTTGCAAATCTAGCACTGCCCACACAAAATACCAAATCTACAGAGAAGAACAGTGTTGCAGCCATCTTGCTCTGGTGCTGCTCTACATGATTTAAATATCTTAACAAATCAGAATGAAAAACAGGTGGGAAAAAAAAAAAAACTATTGTTCTTCTTCCTGCTGGATGAGCATTGATTCAAGAAACTGATACACGTATTGGCCCAGTTGTAATTATTTGTTGGCGCTATTTAAAATTTCCATGCCTAAATTTAATCATACAAACCTAAGCAACTTGAATCAATGCGGCAGGTTTGGAGGGGCGGAGGACAAAGTTCGAGCCAAAGGGACAGAGAGCCCTGGCAGAGTCAAATGTGTGGAAGCCCAGTGCAGAGCCAGGGGATCAACAGACCATGCTGAGGCCTGAGGATTGAAGGGGCACAGTAGAGCCCCGGTGGAGGTGATAATAGGGCCAAGGCAGAGACAAGGAACTGGAGGGACGAGATGGAGCTGGAGGGTTGGAAGTCTTACGTTTACACCACAACTTAGCAGATTAGGTGTATGCGGCAGGCCAACAGAATGTGGTCACGCCAGTGAAGCCTGCAGGACTAGGATGAGCCAGTGAGCAGGAGCATGAGGAGTCAGGAGAGCCAACAAAGACCCTGGCAACGACAGTGGAGAAGGAATGGCTAGAGACCCGGACGAAATCCGGTCAGTCAAAGCACAAGAGCGGAACCAGCAGAGGAAGAAGGGCCAGAGACCTGGACAGAACCAAGAGGTGACGTGTGCTGGAAGGAACCAGCGGAGGAAGAAGGGCTAAGGAACCAGAGAGTCCACAGAGCTGGATGGAACAATTGAGTCCGTCGTGACGAACGGGTCAAGTGGAAGGATCTGTCTCGGAGGAGTGGCTTAAT
The DNA here is from genome assembly GCA_019740295.1 of Labeo calbasu. NCBI lineage: Eukaryota > Metazoa > Chordata > Actinopteri > Cypriniformes > Cyprinidae > Labeo > Labeo calbasu. The sequence goes on from JAHKKF010529067.1 coordinate 16,720, forward strand.
TGCAGGACAGACAGGTCAATGAACGCTGGCTCCAGGACGCACAGGTAAATGAGCGTTAGCTCCGGAATGGACTGGGCAGCGGGTGCTGGCTCTGGGATGGACGAGAACTCTGGCTCCTCTGATTCGTGGCATGTGCGTACATAGGCTTGGGGTCTGTGGGAGATGAAGTGGCCATGATGAAGAGCTGGGATGGCTCAAGGAGAAGCTCTGAAACCGGAGTATACGATGGGATGGAAACCCCTGTGAAACCCTTTCTTCTCCTTGTTCTTCTTCTTCTTACAGGTTTTCCTTCTTCTGAGCACCGCTTTTTTGTTCAACGTTTTTCTGATAGTGGACAAGTGAACAAAGGTTTTAAGAGATTTTAGAGTTTTCTGGAGGTGTTTGCTGTTGCCCACATATTGGATTGCCCATTGTTCTCTCAGAGTGATGTTTGTAGGATGCACACTCCTACAGTAGCAACAGTCCTGGATTTTCATACTGTGGATTGATAAACATTTTGTAGCCTTTTCTAGATTTGTACACATTATCTTTTATGTCTTTTGAGGCCCTCTGAAAAGGGTTGACATCAATGCATTGTTCACACTTTCTAATCTGTCTTGAGAAGAACAGATTTGTAAGCAGCCAGGCTTTTAGTGACCTAATTTAAAGGACAAGACACCTGTGCAATCCACACTCCAGTCTCACCTTTTTAACTGAAACACTTGACTTCGGTTAGCTTTTGGAGAAGTCATTAACACAGCCCGTACTGTGAATTGTTGCTAAGTATTTTCATTAGCAATTTGAAAATGTTTTAAAAAAAACACACTTGAAAAACTTCATTTTACTTTTTAATATTTTATTTTTCCATCTTTAACAAAATATGAATGTAACAAAGTTCAAGTAGTAATCAAAACATCATGAGAGTATTAGTAGACAGGTTAGGGTTAGTGTTAGTAGAACAAATTGACATTGGTACTTGCAAAGTCAGTCAGTAGAATGTTTGTTGGGAAGCATGAAAAGTGCAGACATTAAGCAGATAGTTGACTAATACTGTTAGTTGACATGTAGATGCAAAGTTACTTAGAGTTAGTTGTATGTCTGAAGTGGGGTTTTAACATAAAGTGTTGAAAGATTTTGTGTCTTGCATTCGGCACTAATCTGTAATCTGCGATTCCTTCAATCTTGCGTACTGCTCCAGTCCCAGCTGAAGGAAAGCAGTCCTATTGCATGATGCTTCGCCACCATGATTCATGCTGGATGGTGTTGTGTGGGTGATGAGCAGTCTTCTTTTTGTGCCAAACCTACCATTTGAAATGATGACCTAAAAGTTCAATTTGGTTTTATCAGACCATAAAACATTTTGCCTTTGTGTGTGGTGTGTGTGTGTGTGTGTGTGTGAGTAATGGCTTCCGTCTGGCCGGCCTCCCCACAGCCCAGACGAACGAGGGACACAGCATATTATGGTCGCGTGCAGCAAATGACCAGAACTTGTCAGACATTCGTGCGGCTCCTCTAATGTTAGTGTAAGTCTCTTGGCAGCCTCCCTGATATGTTTTTCATCTTGTTTTTACATTAGTTTTTGACAGACACCCTGTTCTTCAGAATGTCATAGTTGTACCCTATTGTCTTCATTTGCTGACGATGGCCTTCGTAGAATCGCATGGCGCATCTAACATTTTGGAAAGACATTTGTACCTTCCTCCTGACTGGTAACTCTCCATAATGAGATTCCCCACATCCTCTGTAAGCTCTTTGTGGGTTTCAGCAATAAGATACAGCCAAGAAGATGCTAAGAAAATCCTGCAGAAACTGCTGATCTTTATTCATGGTGTGTAGACTTTCTATAGCCATTTATCCTTAAGCAGGACAGTATAATGGCATGTGTTTGCGCGGCCGATGGCGTGCTTTGGTGAGTACAGACATTCGATCTGCCATCAGACCACTTCATATAATTGATCATTACAATACAAGACTGTGACCGATGCCTTTGTAGCTGCTGTCAATTAAATGAACAAATGTGTTTAATCTCCAACAATAGAACTGCCTACTCCTTACATAAGCGTTTAATCGAAACATCAAAGGGGTTGCGTCTGACTACAAAAATGAAACGAGTCAAATCAGTCCCACTGCCCAGGTTACAGTGAACGAGGGCGGCACACGTCTCAGTGCGTTGCGCAGACGAAACTTCAGTTTATAATCGTGATGGCTATGGATCATACCTGTGGAACCGGTGCAGTGCTGTCTGTGGTAATCACAATTCCTCTGTTAAGCAGAAGAACCTGGCATTATGTCAGCATTTGCACTGTAATTAAAAGAAACAGCATGGAAAAGGCATTAGAATAGAATTTCAAGGTCTTCACTTCACTCCAGGGATGACGGTTTGCAGTCAGGGCTTTAAACCAGAGCTGTGTGGAAGTGTCTTTATTAACCTAGTTTGGTTTTCGGAACCCCGTCTTGCTGAGAGCTTAACTGATCTGGTTTTGTCCATGGAAAAAAATGGCAAAAATGAGAATGTAATCAAAAGTTAATAATATAAAGGTTCTTTCACATCAACCACAATGAGAAAAGGCAAAACAAATTACAGATGAATGGTCCATTCACATCAATCAATCAGTCAACCAACAAATAAACAAATAAACAACCATGCAGCAAACAAAGGGTTTTGCAAACCCGGCTTTACACACGTTATGTTTTTGGAACTGTATGCCATTAAATACAGTAAAACATATCTTTAAAAGTAGTAATTTTAATCACCTAATGCTTAATACTTCACATATCTTGTTTTAATTTAATGAAGAAAAAAAAATGAAATGGTTTAATTCAAAGAGAATCTGATTTAAATATTACCTGTGGTGCAAAATGATTTGGCTAAGTGTGAATACGTACAGAATGGCATCAAAAAAATATATGAATGGATATAAATTGTACATTTCACACAGAGCAGAAGTGTGAGGTCTTTGAGGAATATTTTATATAAACAACTCCGTAATCACGGATTATGCATGTAGTTCAAAGGGGTCATGAACTGTGAATGTTTAATTTAGGCTTTTGCATCACCAGACATGTGATCCAAAGCTCACATCTTATTTGCTCTTGTTTTATTGTCAGATGAGAAATCTAAAAATCACCACACACACCAAAGAAAATCCGTGCTTTGTCAGCAGGTGAAAGTTGATGGTGGAATCCACTGGCTCACTGGATCCAGAGTTCAAGAGGAACACAGATCTTTGGAAGAATATTGAGCTGAAGGCCCATTACAGCTGTGCAGCATTTTCAGACTGCTTTAGAAATTTTGTTTTAGATGGTCACCAAACCGTACCCCTATAGGTTCCTGGTCGAACAGGCTGGGTTAGTGTTATTGAGCTCAGCTGTGACGTGATGCGGTCGACTGATGTGTGAGAAGTGAGTTTGATCTGAAGGTGGTGCTCCTTCATTCAGGCTTTTGGAGTGCAGTTAATGCATATGTGAGGGACGTGCTAGCACACAGTGTGTGAATGTACAGTATTGTCTGCGTAGGACTGATGGAGCGGTCATGGGCCCTAGTGATTGGACTCAGTGTGGTTGTATATAACGGGTGTTCAGTGAAGCCAATTTCCATGTCTGAATCTGTTGCAATGGCACAAATTTGATTTGAATCTCTATCTGCATTTGAATAAAACCAGATGTGGGTGGAGCTTAAACTTGGTGTTTGTCTGAAATATATGAAAAGCCCATTTTATTGTCATTCTGTTCCTTTCATAACAAATATGCCTTGTATTATTTCTCAAATGATTCGTTTTATTACTTTTTTCTAAGACATAGGCCTTATAAGACATCAGTGTGCAACGTATCTGGTTGCCATGAATTTTCATTCATAGTTTGCGCTCGTTCACTTTACACACACTAATGCAATGTAATGTAAGATGTTTATCTTAAATATTATGCTTTCACCTGTTATCCGGTAAGAACAGCGCATCTAACGATTACTTTTGAAGTCATTATCCTTGCCTGCATGAAGCTTTGGGCACATCCCCGTTGTGTGTACTGAGAAGAGAAAGGGACCGGCACTGCACCCTGACGTGCCCTCGTGCCCGGTTTAGGATCTGGTGACTCGCTGTGTCAAGTGCGTCTCTAGTAGGATGATTATTTGGAGGCAGCAGGGTTTCACTGACATCAGAAGACTACATCTTGAAGGCCAAGCTTGTTTCTTTGTGTGAGTTGTGAACATTTGCCCAATTTCAGCGGTCCTGTAAGTACACGTAAACTCCATACAGCCAACGTGATTTGAAATGAGAGTTACATATGATTTAGTGCAGAACGAGGCTCATCAGAGTGATTTTATCAGAGCTGCGGGTCGGTCGAGTGAGATATCGCTCAGGGACGCTTATGCAGGTTGGCAGACCACAGTGTCGTTTGCCTTTAATTGGGTGCAGAGGAGGCATTCTCATGTCTGCCTTTGGCTCTCTCCCTGTCTTCCCACTTCCCACCCCCATATCACCCTGATGCTGTCGCTCTCTCTCTGTCACACTTCACATCATGGCTTCAGGAGAACGGACGTCGTGGACAATGGTTCCTTTGCCCCCCGTGCGTCCAATGTGATAGACCTCTGCAGGGAGCAGGAGTTTGGAGACTAATCTGAGACTCCATCACGCATGACTCATCCGCTCATGCAGATTCCACATGACGAGATGCGCTGCTCTTGCTCTTTCGGCGGTGTCCGTGTCAACCTAAGCTGCGTAATAATATTCTTATCTATCAGTTATGGACTAGATAGACTAAATCTCTAAAACATTGTTGCAAAAAAATGCTGAACCTGGGATGACACCCACAGTCGCATCTGTTGTGATTTGCCTGCCAATGTAATGTAATGCTGCCTTGTTCCTTAACATGAGTTCCGAGGTGCTACTTAGACAGCGCTTTAATGCATTGGGCACACACGCTCACAATGCAGAGGCTGTTCCAAAAGATATCTTGCTTTGGTCAAATTCTAGAACAGCATTGCATGGATAAGGCCATTGCAAAATCTATTTGTGAGGCATATACGCACATAGATACAGATAGAATTCAAATAAATGTCATTTTAACAAGCTTCTTTAAATCTGTGTTTGACCACATTGTGCCTGTGGCATTTTAACTGAAACAGATGAATGCGAATCTGACGACGTTTTATTACATTGGTTGTTGTATGCATCACAGCAGTTCGGAAATGAAAAATGAAATGTTGCTGAAAGTAATAATATATCACCCCACATGACCAAAAAGTATAGTTTTAAAAGCCTTCCAGCACTTTTATCATGTCCTCGCATAACAAGTGCTGGGTGCGCTAGTTTACCGCACCAGAAAAACCACATGTATGAAGCTGGTTATGTATGCGAACATCAAACTGCATTCATTTACGAATCGTGCACTTTGTTAAAAGTGTCTTGAGCTCATAACACTGTATTATGTGAGGGACCCTGCAAAAATAAATTAACTGAGAATATGATAAAAAATCATTGGTGTTTTACTGCCGCTAGTGCTTATTTTGCATGTTATTCCATTGAGACTATGCCGCAGTCAGTCCAGTGCCTCATATTCTAGATATATTACTGTGCTCCTGATGAACAAACAAACATCTCCATTTTGACCACCTTAATTGACAAGCATTTTGAGTCTGTCAGCACTCATTTTCCACATTTCATGCCATATGGGCCGAGCGTGAGGATGAGAGAGGCTAATCCATTGAGTGGATGAAGGCTCTGTGCTTGGCAGGCCATGAAAAGAATGGGAGGGATTGACAGAGCCTGTGTAGTCAGTCTATCTGGAGAGATTCGCCTTTGAAATGCCTGAACACAAGACAAGACCCCCCTCAAGGCAGGATTTATTGACATCTGAATCTGTTGTCACCTACGCTTGAAAACTCCATCAGTCACTATGCTGTGGGGGCAAACAGTTTTAGCCTATCAAAACGCACCACAAATACCGGTGAGTCATCGCAGCACACCAGCGTGAGAGGGCTTCTCGAAGTTATCTGCACAACAGTGGCTCCTCAGAACAGACCGCTGGGGTTTAATACCCTCATTCTGTTCAAAGAGGCCCCATCGGGATGATCGAGCTCATTGTGGAGGTCCTCCTGTAAAAGCGAAGGTCTGGACGTCGTGAAAGGTCAAAGATGCACTGCCGACTTAGTCGTTCTACCCCGAAATTCGTAAGAAATTCTGTTTGCCTGGAAAATTTAAGCCTGTTTTAGGGCTTCTTTTTTTTAATACATGTCTTAATGGCTTGTCACAAAATATGATCCCTCAGTTCTTGCTTGTCCACAGGCCAAAACTAAATTAGGCTGTGGCTCTGACACAGACAGATGGCATTAAGGGGAAGGAAGTTTGTCAGTTTCACTTTAGATGTGTCATCTTCAGGACTGTTCATGTATTATGGATTATGTAACCAGTGACATTCGCAAGGTTTTGTCTATCCAAACTCACTGTTCATATCTAACATCAACATCTAAATGAAAGTGTAAACAGAAATGTGAGACATAATGGGCTTATATTCAAGGTGCAGAAGATGACAACAATGAAGTGCATGAAGTGAAGACCTAATGGGTGAAAAAAAAAATAAAAAATGAACAGCACAGTGCACATATACCATAACATACATCTCCGAAATCTGTTCTGGTTCATTTTTTTCACCATATATTTAACTTTCTTGGATTAATACTTAAAGGGGTCATAGGATGTTGCTAAAAAGAACATTTTTTTTTGTATTTGGTGTAATGCAATGCAAATTTGTTGTGGTGCCGTGTCCCGCCGCGATAAGACAAAAACAATAAAACTCATTTTAAACTAGGCATTTGTTGCATCCAGTGAGGACATAATTGATGATTATAATAACTCATACTGTCTTTTTATGCGTTGCGTTGTGCATAAACGTCACACCATTTGTGATCGTAAAATGACAAACAAGCACTACTCTACACTGCTTAAAACACGCGTTTGAATATCCAGTAGCAAATTCTTTAAATATGAAAATGTACTTACAGGCTGTGAGTCAGAAGCCCAGATTGTCCTTGAAAAGTTGGTTTTGCCCATTTATAGCCTTAACCCTTTGTGTACAGCTGGCATTGTAGACTACTCTCCCAGGTTCAGGAAACATTCCTCCTAAAAATGCGCTGCACACACTCGAATATCTGCTTTGTACTGTTCTGGAACAGTGTTGTGAATATAACTAGTTCTAGCTGTGTCCTCATTTGGAAGGCTAAACAAAGTACTTTCGCTTTTGCAATGAAACACAAATCGTCTCCACAACATGGTGGCTGCAACGTTTTTTTTTTATTCGACAGCGATAATAAAAGTTATGCCTTCATTGTTTGCGTATATATTTGGGCGGTATTATGCAAATCTTCCCACACTGTGACGTAGACATGTGGGGGCGTGTTTGAATGAGCCATTTTAGGAAGGCGTGGCTGAGACTTTTATAAAGAATATCTGTTTGGTTTGAAACGTTCATCTTTGCGACTTTACAGATCTTATATTTGCACAAAGAGCTTGTAACACTCCAAAGACAAAGGAAACATGAAATCGCATCATATGACCCCTTTAAAATAACTTGAAAATAATACGCTTTGAAAATGTTCAAAAGTTATTCAGCTACAGTTTTGATTTCTGTTCCTGAATTTGCAACAGGTGCAACAACTGTTTCTCATAATATGTCACAGGCAAAATTAAAAGGAAAAATAAATGAAGTTGCATTTTTTCTCTTTTAAAATTTTGCATTGTCACATTATTTTCATTTGTAGCATTCTCATTACTGCAATTCCATTTACAGTTGTGTTTTATACAGCAAGTAGGGCAATGAGAAATAATCACTGAGAAAAAAAACAAAAAAAAAAAAACAGTCATGCAAATAATTCACAATGTAGAACTATTCGTAATGTAGTGTTTTGGTGTGACTGACCCTGATATTTTCTTCTTGCACGCCGCACCTAGAGGAAGAGACGGAGAGACATGTATCTGGCTCTCCTCTGATTTGCCCCGTGTCTTGCCTGAGCTGACTGCGCTCAGCTGATGGCGCAGGGGGCCTGACGCAGAAAATTTGTGTCAGAGATGTCTCTGCAGCTCAGACTCCATTTGCCCGGCCTATCGCTTCCCATCAGCTCCTCCTCAATTGATGGCTGTCAGCGGTGTGCTGAGCCTGCACTTCCCTCGCCCGCCAACCGAGCCAAGGTTAGCGCTCCTCGCATCATCGTAGCTGACCGGCCACCGTCGCCACCGGCTGCAGACGGCTGACAGAGATCTGTTTGTAAATATCACAGACCATTTGAACTCACAATCACACAGTCCAGGGAATCGCTGCGTGCATAGAACACATAAGCCCACGTGATGTTTAAAGTGCCCATGTTATGCTCATTCACAAATTTGTGGTTTTATTTTGGAGTCTGCTAGAATGCATATTCTTCTCATGCTGTACATTGGCGCAGCAGCTCTGTTTTAGTTCCTGTGAAAAGCCCAGTCTGCTCTGATTGGTCAGCTGGCACAATCTGTTGTGATTGGTCAAAAATGGTGGAAATGTTACAACCCCTACCACAATTACATTTCATCTCCTGATGCTTCATGAGCAGCAATGTCACTTAGCCAACTGTAGTTTGGGGGCGGGCCCAAGCGGTCAGTACGCAGACGTTATGCAAATGTGTGCCATGGTAACAATATAATGACAACTTTGCTGATGGTTTACATGTCCAAACAGCTAAATCACACACTAAAAGAAAGGTGAAATCAAACAGGTGCTCTTTAAGGGGAATTTCAGTAGCAGATTAGCTGCGATTTAACGGAAAACCAAACATTTGTCGCATTTATCTTGACAGCTGTTGTCAGAGACGTCAATGAACATAGTGCTGTTAATAGAGAATAGAGCAGTCTAGCATCTGCCTTCTGTTTGGGCCTGCAAATGAATAATTTAACTGCATTAAGAGTTGGTGCAATGTTAATACACAATCCTGAACAAATTTGCATTAGACAAAATCAAAAATATAGTTTTTTCATTAAACATTGAAGCCTTTTTTTTGACATTGTTTTCATGGAAATAAAGCAATATTTCTGATAATATCATTGAATGTAATACAGTAATGGGTTAAGGTGTTTAATTTTTTTTATTTTTACTTAAATTATCCTCTCGCTGTAAAATAAATAAATAAATGACTTATACTTTCTAATGTTATACTGAATGACTGTCGTCAGTAGCACAGTAAAATTGTATTTAACAAAGAGTTCTAATTGCCATGAAGAAAAATGCACTTTGACATGCAAATCGTGTTTTTGCCTTAATTGCAATAATGTCATCATTAGAAATGGTCCTGAATTGTCCCTCATTTTCTTTATGTAAAATATAATGTTTGAGTTCATTTATGACCCAGATATTTTCCTGTCAAATCCTCATGTTATATCATAAAACAATGGTTGTACTCCTGAATGTTTTCCAGCCACTCTAAAATATTAACAGTCATGATGTGAAACAGCGGTTCATGTACTCTATGTGAGATTATGTTCAATATTTATGTTCATAGCAACATTCAAAGATGGTGTCTTCTAGAGGAAGAAGAGATTTTAATGATTATATAATTATTTTAATGAAAATATTCTGCTATCATAGTAAAAAAGCACTTATGACTGTGCTATACTGTGGATATAGTCACTGTGCTGCATTTCTGCTTAATAATGCATCCTTTGGCAGGAACGATATTCATAATATAGCACTACCTGTTACAGCTTAATATTAAAGTCACAATATTAAAGAGGCTGAAGGTAATTGATGTGGTCGTCATGTGAAAGCTGCTTTTCCAGTTTGTGTTTGTAATAAAGCGAGGTTTTCATGTTGTATTTCTTCTGTACTGCTCGGAGGCGTTTGTTCCTGTAGCTCTAACACATGCTTTACATGATGAATAAAACCCACAAAAGTTGAAGTCTGAGGCTTTTAACCCAGCGTTTCTCTCGACAGTTTTCAGCAGAGGTTTGCTGGAGGTCGTTCAGTGGGCGTCCGTGGCTTGGTGTCACAGAAAGCAGCAAACTTGGCATAAGCCTCTGTGTACTTTGAAATGGAATACTTTTATTTGCTTTTAAATGAATTGTTTTATTTTCATGGAATACTGCCAGAGCCGCTGCTAATGGCTGAAAGCTGGGACGGATTCATGGGGCCTGCGGGTCCTGGGATCCTCAACCCAACCCCTTTGACATAAACAAGAGAACCATAACAAGTCTTTTTTAGTAAGTGGTGTATGAATGTATGTATTAACAGTACAGGACTTCAGGATTTGGTCAAAAACAAATAATGTGATTATTTTGTTATATACTGCATTTGTGATTTGAGCTGTGATATGATAAACATACTGCTGACAAACAGAGACATTAGACACACTCTAATGCCAAAGGAAATAGCTGGCTGCTTTTTATTTTCTAAGAGTTTTTTAAGAGGATTTTTTTTTGTTGTTGTGTTAATGTCTTTGTCCACATTACATTCACACTGTCGTTTTTAGAAATAAAGTGAGTAATAATAATAATAATAATAATGGTGATGATGATTAATATTATTGTTATTCATTATAATTATAAAAAATAAACACAGTATTGTTATTTTATTAACATATTTGTACTTAAAGGAGAAGTTCACTTCCAGAACAACAATTTACAGATAATGTACTCACCCCCTTATCATCCAAAACGTTCATGTCTTTCTTTCTCCATTTTTCTCCATATAACGGACTAATATGGTGAGTTTGAACTCAGTTTAAATGCGGCTTCAAACGATCCCAAATGCGGTTGTAAACGATCCCAGCTGAGGAAGAAGGGTCTTATCTAGTGAAACGATTGGTTATTTTCATTAAAAAAAAATACAATTTAAATACTTTTTAATCTCAAACGCTCGTCTTGTCTTTCTCTCCCTGAACTCTGTGTATTCTGACTCAAGACAGTTCGGGTATGTTGAAAAACTCCAATCCTATTTTCTCCTTCAACTTCAAAAATCATTTCAAAATCATCCTACATCACTGCAGAAGTACCGATACAGTCTTTGCAAAGTGAACATGCAAAGAAGATCAAACACCCTTAACAAAAAAGGTAAAACAGCGATATAAGACGATTTTGAAGCTGAGTTTTTCGACATACCCTAACAGTCATGAACCGGAACAAAACAAGACGAGACGAGCGTTTGACATTAAAAAGTATATAAATTGTATTATTTTTATTAAAATAACCGATCGTTTCGCTAGATAAGACCCTTCTTCCTCAGCTGGGATCGTTTGAAGCCGCATTTAAACGGACTTTTGGAAGTTCAAAGTCGGGGCACCGTATCAGTCCATTATATGGAGAAACTTTTCTTTACGACTGAAGAAAGAAAGACATGAACATCTTGGATGACAAGGGGGTGAGTACATTATCTGTCAATCGTTGTTCTAGAAGTGGACTTCTCCTTTAAAAATTCTAAAATGATCTAAAACAAATGAATTTCTGATAATTCTAATAATCTCACTGGGCTCCTCAATCCCTTATTCACTCGCATCCACTTCATTCCAAACCTGTGTGAGTCTCTGCCTTCTGTTGAACATAAATGGAGATATTTTGAAGAAAACTGGGTTCCCAAGAATTCTGGAGCACTTGACTTCCATTCTACACTGAGACATTTCTCAGAGCATCTCCTCTAATGTTTCATAGAAGAAAGAAAGCCATACAGGGCTGGAAGGGTGAGTGAATGACAGAATGTTCTCTTCAGAGGTGAAAGTGCATTTTGAAATGGGATAAGAGAAAGTATTCACACCCAAAATGTAGGTCCCATCAGTGTCCCGTGAGCTGACATACTGCAGGACAAGCGCTTTGGAAAATGGATGGACGGATGGGTCACATCTGAAGTGAAATTTCAGATCGACACCAGCGCTCAACGTCACTGTCGTTCAGATCACTTTATGAGACGGATGTCAGAGATTGTTTTGACCTGTCAGCATTCTAGATTTCTCTTAGATGCGTGTCATCTTCGGCTGCCGTCCTGCCGACTGACACGCTGACGCGCTGGGATCCGAACGCGGTTATTCTTCATGTTAGCCGGTAACTAGATGAAAGCGGTTTAGCAGCCTCTATCATCTGATGTGTGCTGAGTGCGAATGCCGTCGTGGAATATCACTCCACATGGCTGGCGAGTCGGCGGCGATACATGTGTGTGGTGGGTGGATGTACAGGAAAGTGTTGCTTGTTAGTGTGATTTCCTCTGCGGTACTACAGCGGTGAGTCAGGACTAGAAACATCAGAGTGTGTCGCTTTAAAATCTGCCTTCTCTTTGGACAAATGTGCTCTTTTCTGCATGGATCCGTGCAGCCGCAGTACTGGCATGTTTCACATCCTTTGTTTCATAACATCGCTTTCAAATGAATAACAGGATCAAATCCAAGATGTAGGTTGTCCTCGCTAAATATAGTCTCGCATTGGCAGGACAGTTATTGAGAGGAGAAAACAAGATGCGTTACATCTCCAACAGGCCAAACCGTAAATAAGTTTCTGGATTATTTTTGTGAGCAGTGCCTGAAATGTATACTAAACTTGTTCATGGAAACAAAAGCACCTTGTAAGTAATCTGATTGTTCTGATAAAGCTCCACGTATAATGCTGAAAAGATTCTCATCTGCAGCTGTGGGTGCTGTGGGCTGTTGCTAAGGTGTTGGGAGATGGTTGCTAGGGTGTCCGGGGTGGTTGACAGGATGTTTTGAGCGCTCCGAGTCTCTGTGATAGTCCATGCAAGTCTGTTTCACATGTGTGCATCATGCCAGTCTCTAGGCAAGAAATGCAGCTTGAAATCATGATTGCTGCTGATGTCAAGACTGAAAATAAACAGCTAGTGAATTTTAGGATATAATGTCTGCCAAGTCATCATTACTTTTAGCAGAGATGGGAAGTAATGAAGTACAAATGCTTTGTTACTTTACTTAAGTAGATTTTTCTGGTATCAGTACTGAAAATCACTATTTATTTTTCTGACTACTTTTTACTTTCACTCCCTACATTTTTACACAAATATCTGTACTTTCAACTTCTTACATTTTCAAACCAGACTCGTTACTTTAGCGTTAATGTTCATTTTGTGGATCACCGTTCCATTACAAATCATGAATCTGTTAGTCTGTACTGAAAATGCGTGAAGTACATCATTATTATCTATCTTAAAGTTACAGTGGTAATTTAGCAAACAAATGTGATAAAACATCGTTTTATGATGACGTTTGGAGGGAGCTAAGGCAGATAACAACGCAACCCTTACAAAAATTAAAACCAAAATCCGTGTTTACTATCGGTAAACCATGGTAATCACAAATTAACCATGGTTTTGCCACACTAACCACAGTCTAACCATGAAATTTGCAGTAACTATTACAACTATAGTTGTAAATTAAAAATAATAAAATAAAATAATGCAATAACATGTTCAGTATTAAGATTTTAATACTGTTGTGATCATTACTGAAGCAATTTTGACATTTAGGCAATTTAGAAAATATTGTTTTGCTAAATCTGTAAGATTTTTTTTTAAGATAAAATAATAACACATGGTCATAATGTGTTACTTTAAACTCAACTAAAATAAAGTTGTATGTTATTGCAAACAGAATACAATGAGGTGGTTGTTTTGCAACAAGGTGGAGACAGTTCTGTTCATAACAGTAGATGACTGATGGGAAAAGGAAATTAGAGAAAAAGTTAACAAACAAAGTGAGACGCAAAGAGATATTGTGAAAAATGAAGAGACTGTACCCCGTTGAATCATGTGTGTTCAGTTACTGTACTAATTATTTATAGATTAATTATAGATATATCAAGTCCACTGATCTGTTTTAATTGTACAGCCCTAAATATTTATTCTTAATGGTACATTTTTAGTATTTTCCTCGACTCATGAACGCCCTGCAGTTCCCTCATGAACCCCTAGGAGTTCTCCAGCCCCTGTTTGTGTGTTTGTGCAGAAGTTATAGACATGAGCGATGGAAACCATGAGAGACTGTTCAGCTTTGGGTGAACTGTTCCTTAAAGGTCTTAATCACTCAAGATTGTCCCCCTCTGTGAAGATGAATCTGATCTTTTAGTATGATGCGTCACATCAAAGCTGCCGTTCCGATTCTTCAGGCGTCAGCTTCTGAATGTGTGTGGGATTTGCATATGGAGACAATGGAAAAAAATGGGTCTGTCCTTACATAAAGCAATCGCTTGGCCTCAGAAGACATGGATTTTTTTTTTTTTTGGAACATAGCTTTATGTCTGTACTTAGGAAATCTATTTTGAAAAGTTACAATATGAAATGTGGTTAAGCAAACGCATATTTTCCTGTAATGCAGCTGAAATGACACAATCCAAGAAATATTTTCTGTGTTTTCATGAGAGCATTTCTATTGTCATGAGAGTAAATCTGCATATCAGAATGCGTGACTGCAAAATGCGTGTTTGTAGTTAAAATGGGTTTAAACAGAGGTTTAAAACTTTAAAATGTGGCTAATTGTTATTGGTTGTGCATGCAGCGGTCTGACAGTTGTTATTGTGGGATTGCTTTAAATGCAATAAACGATGCATTTAATATACAGATTAATAAAATGAATAATTTTGTGTTCATTTTCATCTATATCTTGAATTATTAGGCCATTGCAGAGACAGGCTCCTTGGAGAGAGTTCAGGTTAAGTGCGTTCCTGAAGGTCATATGTGTTGTAGAGCATGTCTAACTCCTGCAAAGCTTCAGTCGCTGGCCCGTGGCCATCTCTAACAGTATCCTCTGAGCCAGCAATCTACATCTTTATCTCAAACATCAGCACAGCCTTTCCCATGATTACACACACACAGCTTTTACAGGTGCCTTAACTGTATCTGTGCCAGCGTCCTATCTCTGGCTAAATCGACGGGTCAAATAAATCACACTGAATAGGAGAAATCAATAACCAATCTGGGAGATGATTAATTAGGTGGCAGGGAATGAATTTCCCATCTGTCCAGATCCAGGTCAGAGTATCACCAGATTTTGGAAGTGCTTGCTGTGTGATTGGAGTTCTCTGATAGACACCCGCAGAACTTTCTTTCTCTCTCTCTCTCAGTCACTCATTTGTTAAAGAGGTTAAACAGAAAGTGTCTGCATCAGTGTCACAGCTCTCTTTCGTTTCTCCGATACCCACCGTCCTGCATAAAGACCCATTCACACAGAAAACAGTGACTATAAGAATAATTGTATTGGCCTCCAACTCACAATAGCTTTATTATGAGCATGCGCTGCAGTCATGTATTTAGTGGCATTTACATCGAGCTTAACAGTAGTTGCAGTTCGATCAAGTGAATTAATACACAGTTGAAACATGACCTTCGCTTTGTTATTTGCTTTGTGATATTTTGTTAGACTCATTTGGGAGTCATGACCCAGATTGTACCTGTTATTTATTCATTCATTCATTCATTCATTTAAAGACCTCATTAAAGAACATGACCCCACAATGATATACAAATACACACTTGAGGATGAAAACTGTAGTCCTAAAATTGGGAAATTCCATCATTTTCAGAAAAGCAATTATTACATTACCAAAGTTCATTATAGATGTAATGAAATTTCTTTTAAGTTCATAAAGCTTGGCACCACAATTACAGTCTTCCAAAGGATTGTGTTTACAGTGCAGAAATCTTGCTTGCTTTAATACTTTTTCTTACATAAGTCACAAACTGAGTACAGTAGATACAATTAGATCCAGCTAAGCCTATTTCCTCTTCGAAATGGAGCTTCGACGCTGTGTTATGGTGTTGATGCTGTGGGAATGCTTCTGTGTGACCTGCGTCTGAAGCATGTGTGCAAACACACCATTCACATTGGCTGACGTGAGGTCAGTTGGCGTAGCGTTGGTGCACCAGCAAAGACCATAACAAGGCACCTATGTCACAGAATTCCTAGCTTCTTTGTCTACAGGAAGCTGCTTGTCTGCTGAGTGTGTGTGAATTCAGTGTGTGTGCTTGGGAAAAGAGTTACAAACCATGTCAGATTCTAAATATAGGAGATGTGTGACAACATGTCCCCACTTTATCTCACTTTAAACTCTATGTTATTTGTTTAGGAGCGAGCACACTTGGTCAGTCCTCAACTTTACAGCTCAGGTCCTGTGTTGGCCAAGGCAACATGGTGTACTCATTCTTCCTTGATGCTCCCGCTATGTTTGTGTTTTGGGAAGCAAAAGCCTGTAGTGGAATTTCCACCCAGTCTCAATTCAGCGCTGCTGCCAGAGTGTGGCGTCCGTTCTCCCTTATCAGAGTGTATCAGCACTCTAAAGTTACAGCATTTTCCCCTGGTTGCAAAGTTTGGATCGTTCCTTCCAGTAAGCTGTTTAAGGGCACCAAACGGAGCAATTTCTCCTGTCATTTCTAAAGCCCTGACGCTACAGCATTCATTGGCCTGAGGGGAGGCCTCTTTGGGCGGAAAGTGTGTTCCACCTCAAAATAAAAATGGGTGATAACTCTCCTATGATGCACTAAAGGCCACGCTCTGTCTCTGGCGGGATTCTGCCCTGTCTCTGTTCAGTGACGTTGCTCAAGCGTCTCTCAGGTTCGCTTTCGGGGGCGAAGTGCACCCTCATCCGGTCCTTCTGTTTGGGGTGTCTTTAGGACCTTGTTCTGTGCACTCTGCCACCTACGGTGTTTTGAGGAATCCCTGGCGAATCCATGCGGCAGAGGTATGACTTCATCTGCGAGGAGTCGACCCACTGTCCCTGCTGGTTTGCTCCGCTGGGGACACTAAGCCAGGCCAGCCTGAGTCTGGTTTTCAGATCTAGTTTCTCTCCTAGACAGTGCTCCTTCAAGATTTTCGTCCTAAAAGACCTTCCGTCTCAAGGTGAGGCTTGGTCACTCCCAGCCGAAGATCTGGAAACTTTGGGTCTGGCGCCTGAGGAGTACCAGGTCATGGATTATGACTGAGGTTTTTTTGTAAACAGTTCTGATTCCAGAGCTCCATCTGTTGAGCAGCTGTATGCCCAAAAGTGTCAGCTCTTTATGTCATGGTGAGAACATCATCATTTAAACTCAGTCCGCTGCCCGGAGCATCTCTCAGCAGGGCTATCTCTAGCCTCCTCCTGCTTGGTTTCTGGCCTTGAGCTGGTCAGAGTTATTCTGCACACTAGGCTGGATAACATTATGAAGGTGCTTTCTGTGACCGGCCAGCTCATTGTACGTCAAGCTTTCTTCTCTCCGCCACATGAATCACCAGAGCAAGAGAGGCTTCACCTATTATGTCCAGTCTGGGCTCTTAGAATCTACCAGCCAGTGGCATTAATCCACACAACTATTGATCTGTTTCAGTGGTCACAGCAAAGGTGCTGCAGTGAGCCCTTGCTCTGGCCTATAAGGCATATGGAATGACTTCACCTCTAGGTGTCAGAGCCTCCTCCATTTAGAGTGTAGAATCTTCCAAGGCATCTAAGAGTGCACCTTTGTAAGATGTTTGTACTGCTACTCTCTGCACATGTTCGAACAATTTTACAGAACACCTACATAGATTCAACCCCAGTATCTTAGATAACCTGGTTCAGTGAGACAGGAATGAGGCATTGCGCCACGTTGCCACATTTTAGGCATACCTGTAGAGTCTTCTTTTAGACAATGAAAACCTGGGGTGTCTGTGACGTAGATGCCCATTTATGGTCTTGCTTGCGTGCCACGCTAGGTCGTTTGTCCTCACGTCAGTCAGTAAGATTGGTGTGTTTTCACTTGTGCTTCAGCCTGTGGTCATGCAAAAGCATTCCCATAACAGCAATGGCATGACTCAGCGTCTTGTTCCCTTCACAGAGAATTGGGTTAAAAATGTAACCTGAGATGTTCTTTTATGTTTATGAAATTGGAAACCTGAAATTAACCTCTAACAACTATGAGGAAAACAACCTTAAATCCACAAGACAGCAAGCTGATGTTCTTCCAGACTTCTCAATAACAGTCCTCATGTGAATAACACAAGATACACACACAGCTGATTCCAACAGATCTTGACATTAACATGTTGCTTGATGAAGTAATATTTTGACAAGCGTAAAACATAATGCAGTAGATTTTTAATTAGATTAAGCTTTTGTGTATACTTTTCAGTATAGTGTATGGTACATGCACCATCTTTATTATTATTATTATTATTAATTTATTTGGCCACTGAACTTGAAATGCGGCCAAAATCGGACTGTTCTTTTTGAAACGGCATTTGCATTGTCTAAAGCCATGATAATGACCCACATTTGTTTTATTATGCTCTAGTCTGTGAACTCTTTTTGCAGTCAAGCTGAAATCTTTTGGCCTAACTCAAAAAACACTTTTATTTATGGTTTTTTTGTGTGTCATTCCAGTGTCAAAATAAACAAAATAAAAAAATTTATTTAACTGAGACAATTCCTGGTGATTGGTGATATTTCTGGGTCAACGCTGGCCTCCTCCATAGTGTCACATGAACATGATGACATTAGTGCGAGCTGGTGAGATGACAGATAATTAGATTATGAATGCTGCCCTTTTCTTTCTCAATTACACCTTACATAGACTCACTGAAATGATTATATATGGAGTGATTTTCACACAAGTGAGTTTCGTGTGTGTCAGATGACCTTACAGAAACACTTCAAGATCAGTGAGGAAAAGCCATGCACTTCTTCGGAGTGTATCGTCACATTCTCTTTTCGGTGAATGTGAATTGTTACCATCTGGCCAAAGGTATAGGGTACCGTTATTACGGAGTGCCCGTGCACAAAGATCTTTTATAACCATGTATAGTTCTGTTAAATAAATTTTTGTGATATCACAGTTGTCATTTTACACCTATGGCATTGATTCTGTTGTTGTGAGAGGGATATTGTTGTTTGATGCTGATTGTATTTGGAATGTGTTGCGAATGAAAAGCTAATTACTGACAATATAAAGAGTTTCCAGAGACCATGGAATTAAATTGGCACGGTCAAGATATTATTTCCCCGATGATGGCGTTGTGAGAGAAAGGAGCCTGATTTCATGTAGAAAATATGTCGTTCCTGGAGCACCAATGTCGTCCTCTTAGTGTGGAGATCTCGGATAAAGATACTTTGTAAGTCAGGCCGACTGGTGGTGCAATAAATGGTCCTTAACAACCAGGAACACACAGATGGAGGAACCTTGAAGTGAAAGCTGACTCGAGAGCTGAAGCCTGTCACTGGTTGTGTCTGTTAGTGTCTCTACACAGAACTTGGTAGTATCTGATGTCTTCTCACTGGTGGAACTTTTATGTTTTCCTGACAAGATGGGAATTGCAATTTGCCACCTTTCCGATCCATCAGTGTGATTGGCTCAGAGCTATAGCTACAGGATGAACCACTCAGAAATGGAAGTTATATTCATAGTCTGAGGACTACTGTTAGCAAAGCATCTTTAAGGTTTTACCTATGCATTATTCACTTCTTAAACTGCTTCTAAAGTAACTTCGGTAACGTTCTGAATGCACGAGTCTGAAACATGCTGTCAGAAGTGTGTTTGTATGTACTGATGTGTCACACACAACTCTCATTAATCATATAATATTATCCGTTCTGTGTAATAGTTGCATGTGCAGATCTGTGTGAACCACATGACCAGGCAACTTCCTGTCCCTCTGTGCTAGGAATATCATCCTGTCTGCTCTGGTATGTCTATATATATATATATATATATATATATATATATATATCAGATTCAGTATCTGTCGAAATGCACCTGCGATTGGATCATCGCACAGCTGAAAGCACCGTGGAAAATCGCAGTGAAATACAAACAAAAGCCACAAATAACCCCCCTATGCTGATACGTACTGTACGGCTCTTCCAATGCAATAAACAGCGATGTGTCATTATAATGGAGATGTGAGAACATTCCTGGCACTAAACAGCAGGGATTGTGTTCAAAGGTATGAGCCTCATTAGGATTGACGTCTGGCTTTGTTCTTTACACTCTTTCTTTAGATGCTGTGTGAAAAGGTAGCTTTTTCAGATTTTATTTCAGATTTAGTATGTCTGTCTACATCACTAGACCAGTCTTAGATTGGTTATTATCTTTCCCTCTCTTTTTGTATTTAGCTGGCATGCGGCATGTCAAAATAATTGACTTAGAATTATTCTCTTCAATCAGTGATTAAATGGAGCAGAACAAAGACGAATTACTGCCTACTTTTGCATGATTTCTAGAGCCAAGAGTATCAAACTCAGGCTTAACAAAACTACACCGCTGACATTACCATTGTTTCCTTATATATACAGACGGTGCCTGATGTGTTTTCATTTACATGTGAATGGTAGTTTACTGTCCAACAGAAGTCTTTATGGGAAGAACTAGACAGTTTTTCTCACATGATCATTTGTTCAGAGGTTGTGGATGTGTTTTCTTCACTAATTATTCATCATATGAAGCATTTGTCATTTTAAAGCAGTAGGATGTACAGAAACTCTACTGTCTCTATTGCTGTTGCTCACGTTTAGGGACTTGAACAGACCTCGAACCCTGTAATTCCTTGAAGAAATGCAGCCTTTCAAATCATATCTGTTTGGTTGTTTAAGTAGCAGGATAGCAGTGTCAGGGTTTGTTTGTGTAAAAGAAACAGAGAGTGTGCTTTCTATATGAAAAATCATTGCAGGAAAATTCTATAGTTTACTTTTTCCTTTATAACTTTATTAATCCCTGGAAGGTAGTTAAAAATAGTGTTGCATGATTTGCGCTCACACACACAGAGACATAGAATATAACTGTGAGTACAAAATCACACGTCAAATGGTATCTGGTATCCTCCTAACCTCTATATGGGGTGGAGTTACGAATAGTTTTATCTGTTATATGTTCACACAGAGGTTTGTTGGAGGTACAGTATAAATGGTCAAAGCTTCAGCTCTCGGTCTAGAGGTGAGAAGTCGTGTTTTTCCACAGAGCCGCTGGATTCTGTCTCACAGATGGACGGTGCAGATGCCTCTCGGTCATGCTATTATCAGCCAAACGCAAACTGGCTTTGAAGTGAACTTAGCATCAAAGAGAAATCAGTGTACATTTCAAGTTAAGTAGTCTATTGTGGATGGAATAAGGGAATGCTGTTTGCTTTGGAGATGCTGCGCTGCTAATGTACAGCCGCTGTGTGCAAACAGACAGACAGACAGACAGACAGACAGTGTTCGTGACTGTGAGGGACACGGGCTGTGAGCTGCTGTCATTGTGCCCTTGCCTTCAACTAGCAGTCTAACCTCCATCAGCACTGTCCTTCTGATAGATATAATCACATGCAGTGCAAAAACAAATAAAAGCATCCGTTGAATGACAGCTTGGCTACTTGCACACCACATATAAATATTAACATTTAACTGCATAATTAATGGGTAATGAATAGAAATGAAAGCATCACCCGAGTAATCGATTTGAATACCAGAATAAACACATACATGCATTTTAAGGTTTACATGAAGTTAGGCACAGAACATTTATTAGGCATTTTGGGTCAATAGTGTACGCTACAATTGATGTTAAAATCAGAATGCAGGTTTTACGACTGTATTTCTACCAACAATATTTACTGTCCCCTAAAAATAACTCAACATACAGTCATTATTGTCAAAATAGCTGGCAACAAAAGTGAGTACACCCTAAGTGATAACAGCACTATGTCATTTAACCCTGTAAAGCCACATGTCCTATTCATCATGTTCATGTTTTCGTCTGTTTGACAGGACCATACAGAGTTGTGTATCTTGTATTAGAGCAGTTAAAATGTGGTGCTTTGAGTACAGTTCTCTCATACTGACCACTGGATGTTCAACAAGGCACCTCATGGCAAAGAACTCTCTGAAGATCTGAGAATTAGAATTGTTGCTCTCCACAGAGATGCCTAGGCTATAAGAGGTTCAGTAACAACCTGAAACTGAGTTACAGTACTGTGGCCAGGGTCTTAC
>JAHKKF010529070.1:0-21052 GCA_019740295.1 Labeo calbasu
CTACAGGAGAGACCGGTTCTCAGCATCGCCAATTTGCACTTCTTCTGCGAAAGAAAGGTTTGTTTACATTTTATTTCATTTATGAACTCTCTTCTGTGCTGTAAATTGTATTATTTTACGCAACGCAACATAAGGATGAGATGTCAGTCAGCTACGTCAGCAGCGGTTGTTTCACAGGATGGTAACGCCTTTTGCCTTGCATAAAATAAATGGATTTCATTCGTTATTGTACTGAGTTTAATCTTAAAATATGTTCTCTAATTTCAGTACTGTTTGTTTATGGGCATCTTTTAGCTACGAGTGAAACACAAGGCCAAGGTCTGAAGTTTGCAGTTTACCCGGCGAACAGCAGCCCTTCAATGGCTCAGATTTTGGCGCCACACTGGCATGAGAATTACCCTGTTGAAAAAAACAGCATATGCTGGTTAGGGCGGTTCTGATACAGGGATGCTGGTTTTAGCTGGCTCTTTGCTGAGGACCAGTTGAGGTCCCGGACCAGCACATGACCAGCTAAGGACCAGCATAAACCAGCTAAAGACCAGTATAAACCAGCATAAACCAGCTAAAACCAGCATCCCAGCATCAAAACCTACCTAACCAGCACATGCTGTTTTTTTCAACAGGGTAGCGCTATTTTGCCAAAAAAAAACAACTACAGACATCGGCTGAATACACTAAAATTAAAATTCTACTTTTAAATGTTGCATTTTTGTATGTCTAAAATGCTTGTTAAACTAGCTTAAATGTATGCAATACTGTAAACTATGCTATATTCACCGAAATAACTTCAATTCGTGTTTTATTTTGTCCATGTGTTCTTGCTTAATAATAAATGTTCATCTTTTGATTATTGCTGTTGCCTCTAGTAATTCTGTTTGTGTTTTTATAAGTTCCAGTCCATTTTAAACCAGCAATAATTTTTTAACCAATAGTTGGCAAAATCATTAGTTGATAAAATGACCCAGCATGTTTGGTAAAAACATTTAACCCAACCAGCTCGATCAAAATAACCCAGCATGTGTTCTGTCCAATATTTCCCCAGCGCTGGGTTGCCAAATAACCCAAGTTGGGTTGTTTTTAACCCAGCATTTTTTAGAGTGAAGCTACACTTTTACTGCTAACAGCAAATCTTTGACATTTTACAAACGTCAGCAAGTAGGGTTTTTTTCTCTGGGGTTCATGGGATTGATTCACGTCTAATGTATCTCAACCAGATTCCATTTTTGGATTTCTGGGAAACATGTCTCACTTTATCTAAGCAGATATTGTAGCTATTGCATATTGTAGCAGAATTGCATTATCTTGGAAGCCACCGAAGACTCCCAGTTGTGTTTGGTTGGAAGATTCAGTGTTTTCCCTCACACTTTAGAAAGTCAAATTCTCTCCTAGAGGTCTCCGTTGACCAGATTTTCCAAAAATAGCAGCTATTCATTTCATATTTGGTGGTTTATAAAGGCTTCTTTTAGATTAATGTTCTTATATTCACCACCGATTATGGCCTGACGCGTTTTTTATAGGATCAAGAATAAGTTTGTCAGTTACTGTCATGAAGAAATTTGGGCACCGTTCATTGAGCCTAGCTCACTGTAAACTCTCACTGTTAAATTGAGCACATGGGAATTCAGCTGTACAGTAATTACTTCAACAGTCTGTGTCTTAAATTAGAACCTGAAAAGAATGTAAGCAAACCAAAAATGAATGAATGCAGTCTATGCAGCATTACACTTTGTAATACTAGGAAGGGAATGCCATGAAAATGCCTTCACACAGAGTACAAAAATCACAGATGAGACCTGTTTCAGACAGCAATGAGATCAATTTGAGAACAAATAATCTTAGCTGTGAGATTTTCAGAAGAGATCTTAACTTTACAGCAATTTCCAGTTACCAAAGTGTAGTAATGAGTATGTAATGAAGCTAAAAAATCAGCTTTGATATCACAAGAATAAATAAAAATGTAAAATATATTCAAATAGAAAACATTTATTTTAAATAGTAAAAATATTTCAAAGTTTTTCTGCTTTTGCTGTATCTAATAAATAAAGACATGGTGAGCAGAAAAAACATTAAAAATCTTGTCTGGTTGTGTGACTTATCCCGCAACTGATCAGAGAAGTGTGCACATATAGTGTGCACATGTTCTCTAAAAAATCATGGTGCAAAAAACAGTCAATAGATTATATTTAATATCTTTTTGCCGCAGATTTGTGTGTCCTGAGCTACGAAAGAGCAACCTCAGTGACATTTGTCTTGTGGGTTTCTCTCTCTCTGGCTTTCCCTCTCACCTCTATTTTCTCTAGCACACTGACAGTGCGTCACGCTCACCTTAGCGGCTTGAAAAGGCAGAAGAATCCCAGCTGAGATAAGGCAGATACTGGCCTGCTAGGGGTAAACTAACAGATAGCGGTAAACAATGTACAGTGTCTTCAGCCCCTGCTCCAGGCCCAGGTGAGGCCTTCCTCTGCCCCTGCAGGTGAGCCAGCGAGGGATCTTGATAAGAGGATTAGTTTATAAAACATCTCCCCAACAGCTGTGCGAGACGCTTGGCACAAAAATGCTGCTCTTAGTCATCAGCACTAAGGGTATGATGATGAATTGGCTCTTCACTTTCTTTGTCACGGGCCACGAGGAAGTATAAACGCTGGACTTGGATTTAGGGGAGATGGTTAAGAGAGACAGGTAATCACATTTAGATAAAAAGCACATTGTATAATTTGAAGTACACAGATTTGAACTCAAATGCATATTCAATCTGTTAAAATAAATACTTAAAAATGAATATATGTGACCCTGGAGCACAAAACCAGTCTTGAGTAGCACGGGTATATTTGTAGCAATAGCCAAACACATTGTATGGGTCAAAAGATTTTTCTTTTATGCCAAAAATCATTAGGATATTAAGTAAAGATCATGTTCCATGAAGATATTTTGTAAATTTCCTACTGTAAATATATCAAAACTAAAATTTTTCTTAGTAATATGCATTACTAAGAACTTAATTTGGACAACTTTAAAGGCGATTTTCTCAATATTTAGATTTTTATGCACCCTCAGATTCTGTATTTTTAAATAGATATCTCTTGGACAAATATTGTCCTATCCTAAAAACCATACATCAATGGAAAGCTGATTTATTCAGCTTTCAGATTTATAAATCTCAATTTTTAAAAAATTACCCTTATGACTGGTTTTGTTATGGAAGCCCATTTCCGCCACTGAATAAAAAAAAAATAAAATAAAAAGTTTATTGTGACTTATCTCACAATTCTGATTTTTTCACAGTTGAGAGTAAGAAAGATGCAATTCTGAGAAATAAAGTCACAACGCCATGATCTAAACTCGCAATTGCGAGTTATAAAGTCGGAATTCCAAGATATAAAGTCGCAATTCTGAGAACTGTCAGAATTGTGTGATATAAACTGACAATTAAGAGTTATTAAGTCAGAATTGTGAGATATAAACTCACAATTCTGTGAATTTATCACTTTTTTTCTCCTCAGAACTGGACTTTATAACTCGCAATTGCGAGTTTGTATCTCATAAAGTCAGAATTGCGAGATACAAAGTCGCAATTGCGAGAAAAAACGTTATATCTAGCAATTCTGACTTTATAACTCGCAATTGTGCATTTATATCTCACAGATCTGAGAAAAAAAGTCAGAATTGTGAGATAAAAAGTCGCAATTACCTTTTTTATTTTTTATTCAGTGGGGGAAAGGGCTTCCTTATTTTGTGGTCCAAGGTCACATATGACAAAACAATATATAAATAATACAAGTAATATTTATGATCAACTTTTTTTTTTTAATTTAAAAATTTAATTTTTTGAAATTTGAAATGTTATTTTTATGTTAAACGTGACCTTGGACCACAAAACCAGTCTTAAGTCGCTGGGGTATGTTTGTAGTAATGGCCAAAAATACGGTTAAAAATTACTGATTTTTCTTTCATGCCAAAAATCATTAGGGAATTAAGTAAAGATCATGTTTCATGAAGATATTTAGTAAAATACTTACTGTCAATATATCAAAACTTATTATTTTGATTAGTAATATGCATTGGTAAGAGTTTCATTTGGACAACTTTAAAGGTGATTTTCTCAATATTTTGATTTTTTTTGCACCCTCAAATTCCATATATTCAAATAGTATCTCGGCCAAATATTGTCCTATCCTAACAAACCATACATCAATGGAAGCTTGTTTATTCAACTTTCAGGTGATGCGTAAAGCTCAATTTCGGAAAAATTGACCCTCATGACTGGTTTTGTGGTCCAGGGTCACAAACTACGTTGGAGGGAAAACATCTGTAAATAAAGAACATGAAGACAGAATTATCTTTTTGGATGGATAATTCATGGTTTGGTTATGTTTCTGGTTAGGGATTGAGTTTGATGGGAATTTTATTCCTGGACCAAAAACACACATAGATCTCGGATCAGGACTGGATTTCTCTCGTACCGTTTAATCTTACTAGAAATAGTCAAAATAAAAGACTATGACATCTAATTGTTTTGCAGGGTGGAGATCTTCTCAAACACGGAATTCCAAGTCTTCGTGACTTTTAACTTCGCAAACAACATTCTCTGTCTGCTTGCGACTCTCTTGGGATTTTATAACTTCACGGCAACATCAGTGATTCTGTACTTGCCTAGCAAACGTTTTTTTTTTCCCTTTTTCTCAGCATTGTACACTTTTGGAATAAATATGCTGACGAGGTGCCTGAAACATTCCAGTTTTAATAAAGCACAGCTCTGCCGAGACATGAGCAAAGCATTCGGATTGACAAAAGCGCCTTGACGGTAAAGTCAGACCATAGTGACACGCACAGAACCACGCACGATTAAATCTTTAATCAGAACAGGATGTGCGTGGAGGCGGACAGATTGGGCCTAACAGATGTGGGAACCAGTTCGGATCAATAGGGGAAATTGCTAACTGTCTCTCCACAAATCAACTATTTAAAGGAATAGTTCATCCAAAATGAAAATGTATTCATCCTGAGGGCATCCAGGATGTAGATGAGTTTGTTTCTTCATCAGATTTGGAGAAATGTAGCATTTCATCATATGCTCACCAATGGATGTGAATGGGTGCCATCAGAATGAGAGTCCAAACAGCTGGGAAAAGTGCCACAATAATCCACAAGTAATCCACACCACTCCAGTCCATCAGTGATGTAAAAGGCTGCATGTTTGAAGAAACAAATCCATCATTAAGATGTTTTTAACTTAAAGTAGTTTTCCGGTTAAAATAACACAATATTGCTTTCTCCAGTGGAAAAAGTCGTCTGGTCTGAATCAGGAGAGAAATATGCACAGATCAAGCACTGTTTACAAGAGAAAACAGTCCAAAACCATTCAGAAACAAATATGTGGGTGGATTTTGATGTGAGAGGACAAGGGGAGATGGATTGTTTCACTGGAAGAAGAGTTATTATGAATTATGGATTCATATTTTAGCCAGAAGCAACCGTTTAAAGTTAAAATGCTTTAATGATGGATTTCTTTTCTTATAATCATGCAGATTTTCACTTCACAAGATGTGAATCGATAGAATTAGGGTTATTTGTGGATTATCTTGATGTTTTTATCAGCTGTTTGGACTCTCATTCTGACGGCACCCATTCACTGCAGAGTAAAGCAAGTGATGTAGTGCTAATTTTCTCCAAATTTGATCCTATGAAGAAACAAACTCTTCTACATCTACAATGGTCTGAGTGAATTCTCAGCCATTCAATTTTTGGATGAACTATTCCTTTAAAAAAAAACCAATATGGTTGTTTTTGATGTTTCCATGTTTTTACCTTTCTTTTCAACATCAACTAGTTCATGATGGAGAGGAACTTGACTTTAACCGCTGTGATCTGACGTTTTGATTGAGTCCACATTTTCCCATGCATGTGTCTTTTAGGGCGTAGCTGCTGTTCTATCGAAATTAAGTATTCAAGAAGTGGCTTTGATCAAAGGTAGCTGCCTTTTTGGAGAGGGCGGTTTTTCATGTGACTATGACTAAATGTGGTACACTCTGGTTGCGGTAATAAGTGATGCGGTGTTGACGCGGTGAATGATTCTGACCCGAGAGCTCAGAGCACATGGTTCCTAATGTAAATCCCCAGGAACACTGCATCAACTGAGATCCAAACACGCCGACAACCTGACTGATAAATTATACACAAGCAAAACACATTATAAGATTGCTCTGTAAATAGAAAAACAAAAATCAGTCCACAGCACAAGCCTATTTATTAAGAATGGCACGCCATACCATGATGCAACACATACAGTACGCTCTATAAGGAAAACCACCTATAGTGACTGTAGTTCACGTCACAATTTTAGGGTGAATCTCATGAAATGTCAAAAAAAAAAGGACAAGTAACACATTTAATTAAATATGAAATTTTAAAGTAGAAAGACTGAAATAGTATTTTCTTGTAAAATTATCCAGTAATATTTATTTTATGTACAAGTTTGAAAAATCTTGTTGTTGTTTTTTTGTCAGTGCTTCATATTTAACCATAAATCAACAAAAACAAGTAAGACATTTTTCTGATAAAAAAATAAGCCTATTTCTGGACGATTACATTCCGTTTACATTGTAATATTATTTTTATGAAGTAATTAAGTAAGCAATTAAGTAAATTTACTCTCACCCACCTGTACAATTTAATGCAACACAATAAATAAATAAATAAATAAATAAATAAAGGTGTTACAAACTTTCAGAATCTCATGAAAACGTCCAACATTTGAAATAACATATGACATAAATAAATAGATATTGACATATTTAGAGCAGTATTTTTGTGCAATTATTATTATTATTACTATTATTATTTTTTCATATATATATTTTGTATCTGGTTTTATGCTGATTCAAATAAAAACTAATTACAGTCATTTTTTATTCATGAGAATCTTCTAAAAAACATCACAAATCAGTTATTATAAACATGATAAATTATAATAAGAATGATAAAATTTATTAGTGCTGTGCAACAATTAATCACATTTAATCACACCCAAAATAAACGTTTTTGTTTACATAATATATGTGTGTGTGCTGTGTATATTCTGAAAATATTTACATGTATATATTTTAATTGATATAATTAATATTATACGTAAATATATTTAATATATAAACAAAATATATTTTTCATAAATATATCCATGCATTTCTATATACATAATAAATCTACACAAAATTTGGATCTGATTAATTGCAATTAATCATTGCACAGCACTAAAAGTAATATTTAAAAAATATGAATAGTTTTACCATGCAAACTTTCATTAATTTATTCATTTGATTATTTGAAAAAAAAAAAAAAAACATGCATTCATACATATGTATACATATAGGCATTTGTTACCTATTTGTGTAATTCTAGCATTTCAATTCTAACCTGATCAGTAGAAAAGCAGTTGTTGGAACAAATCACCATTTTAGGTTTTTATTCTTGCTTTCACAATTTCTGTCAGAAAAAGAGCCGTATGTAATTACAGGTTTCGATAATGAGGCCACACACACTGAGACACAATTTAGTTTGTTGTCAGTGTATGAAAACAAATATAGCGTGTGCAAATAATAAAGAATTAGTCAATTACAGTAGCATCATATATCTCAATTAAAAGAGGTGGGAAATCATCATCTAAGCAGTGTGAAAAGCCGCCTCATTATCCACATGTAACTTCAAAGCGAAAGACCATCCTGTTTAATCTTCGTGACTGTGCACATCAGCTAAATTATAGAGCTTATTAGTGTTCAATTCACATGATAATGGGCGATTTTTTTGTTCTAATTATAACATGAAGCTTTGCTCTGTAATCATGTGCTTTAGTGCACAACAGTATGACATGTGAACGCCAGCTGTTCAAATACTGAAGAACAGCTGGTGTTGAAATGCTAAAGTGAGAATATTCTTTTGCTCGCTGATCCAAGATGATTCCGAAAACCTTTTGGATCTAAAGATTCAAAATCATTTTAACCCCAGGCTCAGCTGTTGAATGAGGGTTTTAGTTAAAGGACACTGCAAACTTTGCTTAAAGCTCTCTGTGGGGAGTGAAACATACCGATGTAATCAGTGAGCTTTGAACATCTACTTTTCCTTTTGAAACGTCTGAAACAGTCAAAACACGGACTTACGGCAAACTAAGTGTGTTGCGTTTACTGACAAGCCCAAATTCAGACTAACATTCCCCACAATTTAAACTTTCCATCAAAGCTGTTGAGATTGCTCATTGTGATGGCTCCTCACGCTGTTTAGGACTTGCTTATATTGCATCTTTTTAGTAATACAGTGGGTAAATATGTCACATCAGCAGTCTTAAAGAGAGATATAGCTATTATATCTTTCTGCTTTTGCAATAACAGCCTCCCCATATCTGCAGCTTCTATTAGAATGAGAAAAGTATCGAAGCCCATTTTCGCCACTGCATAAAAAGTAAAAACTTTTTTTCAGAATTGCATGATACAATTTCACAAGTCAGAATTATAAAATCTGAATTGAGAGATATATTATGTCCGAATTGTGGGATATAAACTCCCAGTTCTGACTTTTTTTTTCAGAATTGCATGACAGAAACTCACTATTTTTTTTTTCTCAGAATTGTATTATATAAACTCGTAATTTCAAGTTATAAAGTCAGAATTGTGCGATATAGTCAGAATTATGGGAATAAAAATCCCCATTCTCACTTTTCTCAGAATAACATGATACAGACTTGCATTTCCGACATTTTTTCTTAGTATTCTGAGATATAAACCCACAGTTGTTATAAAGTCAAAACTGTGTGATATAAACTCGCATTTGAGAGTTATAAAGTTAGAATTGTGAGATATAAAATTAGAATTACGGGATATAAACTCCCATTTCTGATTTGTTTTCTCAAAACTGTGTGTTTGTATCTCGTTCTGACTTTTTTCTTGCAATTGCGAAGAAATGTTGTGACTCTAAGAACTGCGTGTTTGTATCTGGTAATTCTGACTTTTATTCTTCGCAATTGTGAGGAAATGTTCAGACTTTTTTCTCAGAATTGCGTGTTTGTATCTCGTAATTCCAATTTTTGTCTTGCAATTGCAAAGAAACATTCAGACTTTTTTTCTCAGAATTGCGTGTTTGTATCTTGCAATTTTGACTTTCTTTCTCGCAATTGCAAAGAAACGTTCAAATTTATTTCTTAGAATTGCGCATTTGTATCTCGCAATTCTGACTTTTTTATCGCAATTGCAAAGAGACTCCAAGAACCACATGTTTGTATCTGGTAATTCTGACTTTTTTCTCAGAATTGCGTGTTTGTATCTCGTAATTCCAACTTTTGTCTTGCAATTGCAAAGAAACATTCAGACTTCTTTTCACAGAATTGCGTGTTTGTATCTTGCAATTCCGACTTTTTTCTCGCAATTGCGAAGGAACGTTCAGACTTTTTTCTCAGAATTGCATGTTTGTATCTCGTAATTCCAACTTTTGTCTTGCAATTGCAAAGAAACATTCAAACTTTTTTTCTCAGAATTGTGCATTTGTATCTTGCAATTCCGACTTTTTTCGTGGAATTGCGAAGAAACGGTCAGACTTTTTTCTCAGAATTGCGTGTTTGTATCTCGCAATTCTAACTTTTTCTCGCAACTGTGAAGAAACGTTGTGACTTTCTCAGAACTGTGTGTTTGTATCTCGCAGTTCTAACTTTTTTCTCGCAATTGTGAAGAAACATGACTTTCTCAGAATTGCGCATTTGTATCTTACAGTTCTGTTTCCTTGCAACTGCAAAGAAACGTTCCAACTTTTTTCTCAGAATTGAGTGTTTTTATCTCACAATTCTACCATTTTTCTTGCAAAAAAAACAAAAAAAAAATTGTGTCTGTTACTCAGAATTGCAACTTTATTCTTTATTCCCAATTCTGACTTCATAACTTGCAAAAGTTTATACCACGCAAGTCCGATTTGTGAGATAGAAAGCTGCAAATCGGACTTTTTCTCAGAATTGTGAAGAATTCTGAGATTTTTCTGAGTTTACATCACGCAATTCTGAAAGAACTCACAATTCTGACAAAAATTATGAGATGTAAACTCATCTAAAAAATTAATTGTGAGATAAAAAGTCGCAATTACCTTTTTTAATTTTTTTATTCAGTGGCAGAAATAGGCTTCCATAGAAAAGACCGAAATCCACATAACCTTTTTTTCAAGCAAACAATTTTTCATGCTGGTCCAATCATTTTCAAGTTAGCCAATCATAACAGAGGTCATTTGCATATGGAAGTCTAATTGGTACAGTAGCAAACCAGTCTGTTTATAGTCAGAGAACAAAAATAGTCATGTAAAACTAAATTACGACTGTTGTGGGTGCATAAAACCTTGTAACATTACAACTGGATCTCAGGGAATAAAATTTACAGGTTGCAGGACTGAAAAATACATTATGAATAAGGAGCTGCGGGGTTATGTACCCGAGCAGCTCGCCCTGTATCCACTGCCATTGTGTTTTTGAGGAAAGACAGATGGCGTTCTATAGCATGACTTACATACAGTAAAAGTTTTCCCTAAAGCGTTTTGAGGGCATGCGAGTGTTTAATATCGCAGGGATGCATTTGCGTTTTCTCCGGGAATTGAACATGAACTTGTCCCGGGACACAACGTCGGTCTGAATTCTCGTTTTAGAGCCCGTCTTAAGTGCAAAATGTAATCTGGAGTCAGTCTGTTTTACACAGGCTGTAATAAAAACACAGCCGTGGCTTAATGCCCGCCGTCTTCGTGAGGCAGGATATTGCTGAGCTCCGAGTCTCTGGAACACCTCAACGTTCAGTTTATATGGGCCTGTGTGCTTTCGTGCCGGAGGGGTTGATGGCTGAGCGGTGGGAGTGTCACGGTACAAATCATGACAACAGCTACGCAGTTTGAGATACTTGGTATTTATTGTCGTCTATAAAAGTGACTTGATGGGAATTTTAAAGCTTTTATTGACTTCTCCGCATACAGAGATGACCCTTGTGGAAATGTTTGTCTGCTGGGAGCTGGAATGTTCCCTGGGCTCTCTGGTTTGCACACCAGGGGGCATCTCTCATAAAATGCCTTATCCTTATTACCTGTCCACGACTTCAGAATTCACATCTAGGTAAACCCCTTCTTCTCCACTTCTCCACTCCCCAAATGAGGTTGTAAACAATCCCAGCCGAGGAAGAAGGGTCTTATCTAGCGAAACAATCTGTTATTTTAATAAAAATAATACAATTTATATACTTTTTAATGTCAAACGCTCGTCTTGTCTCGCTCTTCCCAACCTCTGTTTTTTTCCGGTTCATGACAGTTAGGGTATGTCGAAAAACTCACATCTTATGTTCTTCCTCAACTTCAAAATCGTCCTATATCGCTGTTTTACCTTTTTTGTTAAGGGTGTTTGGTCTTCTTTGCATGTTCACTTTGCAAAGACTGGGTCGGAACTTTTGCACTCTTAAAAATAAAGGTTCCAAAAGGGTGTTTTTGCAATGATGCCATAGAAGAACCATCTTTGGTTCCTCAAAGAAGCTTTCAGTGAAGAGTTCTTAAAAGAACCATTTTTAAGAACATTTTAAAAATCTAAAGAACCTTTTTCCACTATAAAGAACCTTTTCTGCATTTGAAAGGTTCCATGGATGTTCAAGGTTCTTCATGGAACCATCAATGCCAATAAAGAGCCTCTATTTTTAAGAGTGTAACTGTCTTGAGCCAAAATACACAGTTCAGGGAGAGCAAGACAAGACGAGCGTTTGTGATTAAAAAGTATATAAATTGTATTTTTGTTTTTTTTTCACTAGATAAGACCCTTCTTCCTCGGCTGGGATCGTTTACAACTGCATTTGGGATCGTTTGAAGGTGCATTTAAACTGCATTTTAAAAGTTCAAAATCGGCGTGCCATATCAGTCCATTATATGGAGAAAAGTACTGAAATGTTTTCCTCAAAAAACATAATTTCTTTACGACTGAAGAAAGAGACCCGAACATCTTGCATGACAAGGGGGTGAGTACATTATCTCAAAATTGTTGTTTTGGAAGTGGACTTCTCCTTTAAGAACTTCTGCTTAGTCTGCTGGGTAAAGTTTCTCCTGCCCAGTGGAAGTTTAGAATTTTAAGGTTTAGTTTACCCCAAAATTTAATTACTCACCCTCATGTCGTTCCAAACCCATAAGACCATTCATCTTCGGAACACAAATTAAGATATTTTTGATCAAATCCGAGAGGATCTACATTCTCGTAGATTCATAAAATTACAGTTGAACCACTGATGTCACATGGACTAGTTTAACAATGTCCTTACTACCTTTCTGGGCCTTGAATGTGTCAGTATGTCCTGTCTATGCAGGGCCAGAAAGCTTATATGGTTAAACAGCTGCTAATGAGGCCTCTATGTATATACATCTATGCTGAAACACCAAAGCAACTGCATAGTAATACACTGGCAACCACCCACAACAGCCTAACATCACAGCTGCAACTTTATACATGTAGAAATCTAGTACTTCCTGTCACATTAATAATATTTAGAGAGATTTAGCTTCAGTTAAATCATTTGGTATTTTAACTTGCGTCAAGCTGCTTCAACTCAAAACAATTTTCCTGACAAACCCTGTGCCAGAATTGACAGGTACAGCATGGAGATATGGAATATTACTATGTGTGCTATGTGATCCACGCTGTGGTCCCTATCTATCAGTCATGTTGACCCATGACAGATTACCCTGTCATACAAGACTACAATCCTCACAGTGTGATTGGCAATGGTACCTGACTTTAGTCTTACTGCATCTGTTTCTAATTCTATCAAAATAACAGAAGAGAGAAAGCAAGCGTCCCTCCGGAAGCTTTGAGCTCACAGGGTCATCTTTCTCCTAATATCCTGTACAAGATGCAATTCATCCATAAGTCAAATGTGCTTAAGAGAAAGCGCATTGAAATACAAAGGTGGAGATTCCTCCTCTGAAAACATGGCTTTAAAGAAACAGTTACTGTATGCTTCATTATTGCATGTATAACTAAAAACCAACCAGATGTTTTTCCCAGTAACACTGTTTTGTGCCGATTTGGTGCTCAAGAAACACTTCTTATTATAATCAATGTCGAAAGCAGTTGTCACCATCTGCTTAATATTTTTGCCATTATTTATATATTATTTATTTAATAACAACTATTATTAATTTTTAATTCAAGATTATTTGAAGAATAAAAAGTTCAAAAGAACAGCAGTGATCTGAAATAACTTTACTGTCACTTTTAATATTAATGTAAAAATATTACTATTAATATAATAATCTTACAGGCCTCAAAAAATATATATATATATATATTTTTTTTTTTTTTCCCATGAATTATATTATATTATATAATTATATATAAGAATTATATAATATTTTTTTGATCATTACGATAGGTAACAAACTTCAGTGATAACTTTTAAAAATGTAAATATCTGATTAATGATAAAAAAATAAGAATAATAAGAATAATCATAAAAGAACAGCATTTATTTAAAATAATTTTTTGGAACATTATAAATACCTTTCTGTCATTTTTGATCAATTAGCAGTAATAATAATAATAATCTAAAAATATTAGTATTAATGTAAAAAATTTACAGACCTCAAAAAAGTGTGTATGTGTAATTTTAATTGTTTGGAAAGATTTGTTTTAACTCACGGAAAAATGAGCTTATAAAATAACTGTTTAATAGTGATATTATGTAGCATACTTCAGTGATGACTTTTAAAAAGTGTAAATGATATTTGATTAATGACATAAAAAAAAAAGATACTCTGGTTGTAAATGTCTTGAAAAGTGTTTGCTCAGAACATTTTGAATTTCACTTTCTGCGGTTGCAGTCAGGAAACTCGGTTGTGCAAATCATTTGCATTATACACAATTTTTGAAGAAAGACACTCTGTAAACGTAGAGCCGCCGAGCCAAACAATAAAGAATAAATGTTTGTAGGTGGTCAACCAACACTGAATAAGACGAGCTTTGTCCATTAATTGATCAAGTGAGTTGATAAATAAACGCTCTGTCTCGCTCCTCATCCTGAGGCTTCACTGTTCTGTTTGAAAGGAGGAAAAAACCCCGCTGTTCTACACTGAGTACTGCTGATAATGATTAGCTGGTGCTGAAACCAATTCAGAACAATACAAGTTCAGAGGAGTCACTTTAAGTGATGTGGGAAGGAAAGTGTTTTCGCGACCGTATGGAGGAAACATTCCAAGACAATGAAGTCTGGATTGGAAAAAGACGACGGAGCTCAGCGAGACTGGTGCGATGGGCCGGGGCGCACATTCCATGGCATCTCGCGTGTCCTCTCCGTGTGACCGCTGGATCGCTGCGCTATTTTGCGGTTGGGATTCATTAATGCGACCGGCCAGACAGTCATCGCCCTGGTGATTGGTCGCATCATCGCTGATGGGAAACGATGCGGATCAACCTGATGGTTTGAGAAAGAAACGTTTCTCACGGTTATGAGCAATAACAAGTCACGACCCAAAATTCTTTCGAAAAATCATAAAAATGTATCCTGCTGCCGATGAAAAGACAGTCTAGTTGAAGCGGTCTAGCTGCCAATTGTTAGTCCTTGAGAATCAGGACTTTGGCAAATCAAAGTGAAATAATGATCTGACCTCCTGCAAGCAATGAAGCACCAGAGCATCATGGGCGCTCTTTTCACACTCGCTGTGCCTGTTCGCTACACATTTGTGTTTAATTTGATGGCAAGGGGAAAGAGGAACAGCTTGACGAATGAGGCTACAGTCTCTGTCATCGCTCAACACGAGGCTGGTGTAGTCCTCACAATGGCCTCATTTCCTAATAATTTCCAGTCCCTCATAAAGACAGAGATTGGGAAAAACACCCAAGAATGGGGAAAATAACCCTCCATAGCGGATTAGCTTTAAAAGACACTCCGATGGCCTGATACAGGTCAAAGCGGTCATTCCAGATGCAGTCATTTCAGACGCTGAGGTGAATTTCAACCTAGTATTAATGGAGAAATGGGCAATTAAAGGAGAACTCCACTTCCAGAACAGAAATTTACAGATAACTTACTCACCCCCTTGTCATCCGAGGTTAATGTCTTTCTTTCTTCGGTCGTAAAGAGGAAAACATTTCAGGATTTCTCTCCATATCGTGGACTTCAATGGTGCCCGCGACCTTAAACTTCCAAACTGCAGTTTCAATGCAGCGTCGAAGGTTTCTAAACAATCCCAGCCAAGGAAGAAGGGTCTTATATGGCAAAACGATAGGTTATCTTCTAAAAAAATGTCAATTTATATATTATTTCACATTAAATGCTTGTCTTGTCTAGCTCTGCGTGAACTCGGTGTATTCCGGTTTTAGACAGTTAGGGTATGTCAAAAAACTCCCATCTCATTTTCTCCTCCAACTTCAAAATCGTCCTACATCGCTCCAGAAGTACCGACCACAAAGTGAACATGCAAAGAAGATCAAACGGCCTTTACAAAAAAAGGTAAAAGTTGGAGGAGAAAATGAGATGAGCCCTAACTGTCTTGAAAACACAGTTCACGCAGAGCTAGACAAGATGAACATTTGAGGTTAAAAAGTATATAAATTGTCATTTTTATTAGAAAATGACAGATTGTTTTGCTAGATAAGACCCTTCTTCCTTGGCTGGTATCGTGTAGAGCCCTTTGAATCAGCACTGAAACTGCAATTTGGAAGTTCAAACTCGCAGGCACCATTGAAATCCATTATATTGAGAGAAATCCTGAAATGTTTTCCTCAAATCATTTCTTTACGACTGAAGAAAGAAAGACACGAACGTCTTGAATGACAAAGGGGAGAGTACATTATCTGTAAATCTTCGTTCTGGAAGTGGACTTCTCCTTTAAGAACAACCTAATACTCAAGCTAGATGGGCCACAGGTTTCTTCAGAGAGAAAAATACAGTGCTTATTGCTAATTACAAAATGCTACTTAATTTGAAAGGCAAAATAACTTTTAAAATCCGATGATGTCAAAAGCCCTATTCGGACGGGACTAGTTTTCTAAACTACGTTTGAGTTTCGATTCTTATCACCTGACGTCTTCAATTGTCATGTATCACTTCAGACGGGACTAACATCTCCTGTTATGTTTATTACATGTTTATTACACAGTTTTACTACAAATCCCATAGTGGAGCTGTTTGGCTAGTATAGCAAAACAATGGTTAATGTGTGGTTACTTTAACTATTTTTTTTTTATTTGTAGTAAAACAATGTATAATTTATAATGTTCATAAATGCACATATGTAATTAAAACATTATGTAATGTTAATGAGTGTAGAGATGAACGTGAGTAATCTTACCTGACGCTTACATTACAGCAGTTAATGTGATCTGGCGCTTGATTTAATTATTGTTATTTTTTGTTTCTTTGCCGGGAGGCAAACATATCAAAAATGCGCACGTTAAGAAAACAAAAAATATGACTCAGACTACATTAAATACAATTAAATAGCTTACATTAATCATGCTTTGTGTTTTAATGCCTTCTGGCTTCTAAGCACTTTAATTACAAGTCTGACAACAAATCATTTAGACGTCAAAATTATCTGAAATGGAATTTTCCAATTTAGCCTGTGTCATGTTAATAAGAGTCTCTGAGGTTCATGGTAATATTAATACATCAACTCGCTGACATAAATGATGCATTGCCAACAACAAAAGGCTAAAACAATGCCTTGATTTAACAAGGGTTTTCATTTTTGTACATTTAATCGCCATTTGATGTGGAATTTAAATCTGGGTTTACAAGCAAGACCAGTTGGAAACCACTACTTTACAATATATATTTTTTTCTAATGCAACTTACAAATATAGAGACAAACACTGTTGATCAACCTTAGGTGTCAAAGTCATTATGGTGACAAGTTACCGGCCAAGATCTTCAACCACTAGTCCAAACCATCGGAAATGACTAATTGCTATTTGCCATTCCCTAAAAGAGCATCAAACAAGAAATTTTAAAATGAAACAATATATGCACAGCTAATTTCTAAAATCTACCTATAATTGGACCGTTTTAAGCTTACTTTCAGGTCAAAAACTGAACAAACAAATAAATAAATAAATATTACTATTATTAATTTTTTTTTGAACAGTTTTTGAATAGTGAGATTTTCAGTGTTTTTTAAAGAATTCTCTTCTGCTCACCAAGCCTGCATTTATTTGATCCAAAATACAGCAAAAGCAGGAATATTGTGAAATATTTTCTTTACCATTTTAAAATAACCACTTTCTATTTGAATATATTTTAAAATGTAATTTACTCCTGTGATCAAAGCTAAATTTTTAGCATTATTACGCCAGCCTTCAGTGTCACATGATCCTTCAGAAATCATTCTAATATGTTGATTTGCTGGTCAGGAAACATTTGTTATTGTTATTATTATTATTATTATCAATATTTAAAATAGGGGAAGAAATCAATCTTTTTTAGCAAGGATGCTTTAAATCGAGCAAGAGTGATGATAAAGACATTTGTAATGTTACAAAAGATTTCCATTAATATAAATGCTGTTCTTCTAAACTTTCTATTCATTAAAGAAACCTGAAAAAATTCTACTTTTTTTTTTTTTAACATAATAATAATAATAAATGTTTTTTGAGCAGAAGAGATTAAAAAAAAACATTACAAATCTCACTGTTCAAAAACTTTTGACTGGTAGTGCATATATAACATTTTACATGATTTTTGTGGCAATTAAATGTACATTACAAAAGATTTCTTGGTTGTTTTTAGTTAGAAACAAATACATACTAAATAAATACTAGTATTTGTCACTACAGTAAATTCCTAACAATGGTTTATATTCAAAGCTGTTGTGTTGGATTTGGCAGAAAAAACATCAGTTTCATCTGCACAAAAACTGATGTTTGTCTGCAAGCCATTAACATTTTTTGTTTCAACCACAGATGTCACTAGAGAGCCAAATTCCATTGTGTACCTTTCATTAATATATAATTAGAATTTAATGAGTATTGAATGAGACGAGAACTGTCAAAACAGCCTTCATTAGAAACATAACTTGGACATGTTCCATGAGATGTACCCATAAACCTGCACTTGATCCTACCGCCATTTTCTCCTGGCACAATGTTTTGTTTTTAACATACATCTGTGCATGCTGCGTGACACGCGGTGTGATTTTGTACCATCAAATGTTCCTTCCAAATAATTTGCCAAAAGTTAAAGGAGTCCCGTACAGAGTTTTTTAATGGCCTGTGATGTTGGTTTGATGTGCATTTGTAAGTGTTTTGTGGATTATGGGTTTGACCTGAGGGCTGCTGATCCTGTAAAAGATCTCTTTTCCTTTAAATGAAGTGAAGATAAACTCTCATTGAAATTCAATCCTGTGAAAATCCTCAGGGCGTAAACAAGCCGGTCCTGTTGGGGGCAATTTTCACCTCACAAAATAAACCAAACTCCATTACAATAAAGCAAGCAAGTGGAACATCAAAGAGAGCAAGGGAAACAGCCATGAAGTAAGCTGGATAATAAAATTTAAGTAAATCGTGCGGGACATGCGATTCTTAAAAGGTGCAAATGATTACCAAAGAGGAGGCGCTGTGCTCGGAAGGAGGAAGTGGAGAATGGTGAAAATTAACGGAGCTAGAACGGACAATAGCACGGTAATTGCTCGAACTTAAAATGCCACAAAATTAGCTGCTCCTTCTACAAGAATCCACCATGAATGAAAGCAGAATTGACATTTGTTGTTCCAGCTTTGCAAATAACAGGTGTGGCAGTAAAAGCATGAGAATCAGAAACGAAGCGGTGGATGTGTTGCACGTTAAACTTTCACCCACTAATAAAGGTGCAGTTGTCACGCAATGCAGGATGCAGGGAAGAGCATGCAGGCATATCGCCTCAAACAGAAGCCGTTCGCTCCTGCAGCCTCGGTCTC
Organism: Labeo calbasu; assembly: GCA_019740295.1. Taxonomy (NCBI): domain Eukaryota; kingdom Metazoa; phylum Chordata; class Actinopteri; order Cypriniformes; family Cyprinidae; genus Labeo; species Labeo calbasu. Next base: position 18,925 of record JAHKKF010529070.1, read on the forward strand.
GCTCCATTGGAAGTTGTCAGGTTTCAAAGACCACTTGGGTTGGTTTTGCAATCATTTTACCTATCATCCATACGTGGATATTGACCATGTCCAACTAGAAGATGTGAGGGCTTTTTCCTTTTCTCTTTCAGATTTCAATATAAGGATTCACTAGAAAAAAGCACCTTATAGTCATGCTATAGAGTCAGTGAGTTGACAAATGAATCAGTCCAATTTATGAATCATGACTGATTCACAAATCATTCGGTTTGATTTGCGAAGCATATCATCTGGTTTACTGAAAATAATCATATCATTAGAATGAATTGTTCATCAGTCAGAATGGTGAAATTCTCAAGTTCAACTCACTGACCCAAATGTTGCATTGTAACAAAAACAGCCTAAAATGATGCCTAAATAGCTATTTAACTACTGTTTAATATTCACCGATAGTCTGTGTAGCCTATATGTCTTAAAAAACAAAGAAAAAAAACCCAAAAGAGTTTAGAGCTGGGTTTTGACACAAATATCACAAGCTTGTGATTCGATTCACTTTCGTATTTGATTCGAAATCGATTGAGTTGAGTATATCAGATACAGTACGTCACATTTTCCAAAGAAAAAAAAAACAAAATCTCTCAACTAATGCTGTAAAAGAGAGTCAGTTGGTACTACATTACTATAATATTGAAGGTTAAAATGAACTGATTTGTATACAAATGCTTAAATTACACTCATTGAAGTTTTGTTATAATAAAGTTGCAGTTAAATTAATAATTATATTTCTTCTATAAACATTCTTCTAAAAACATTTAAATGGTAGCTGTCAAAAACTTGATGGATTTATTAAAACTACTCCTGGGCGATGATTAATCGCGATTAATCGCATCCAAAATTAACGTTTTTGTGTACATAATATGTGTGTTTATTTATTATGTATATATACACACACATACAGTATATATTTTGAAAATATTTACATGTATACATTTATATTCATGTAATTTATATTATATACACAGTACACTCGCATATATTATGTACACAAAAGCTTTTATTTTGGATGTGATTAATTGTTGCCCAGCACTAATTAAAACAGATATTAAATGCTGAAAGACAGTACAAATTTTAATGAATATTTTAAGTGATGCACGTAGTTAGCAGAATGCTCCTCCATAATTTTTCACAGAATTTTTTTTTTTTTTTAGATAAACGTGACGTTACTTGACGTATATTTTCTTATTGGATTCTCTTGAACTGAAGCATTTCAGCAGTCTGTCATTCCTCATTAAACAGTGCCAAAACGACATTTATTGTCTGAATATTGTAATAAAATGTTTCATATCAAAAGTAACAAAGCACAAAGCTTATTGTGATTTATTGGATGGAAGGTGCGCTACAATGTTTTATTCATTAACTGTAAACAGGCTAAACTAATCAATTCTTGGGATTAAAGAATCAAATCTTTTTGCATAAATGAAAATATTAACGTGTATTTATTTATATTCATAAATTTATATTATATAGAAATATATTTAATATATAAAAACAACATATTTTTCTTAAATTTATACATGCATGTGTGTATTTATATACACATAATAAATACACACAGCATACACACATGTAACATGCACACAAAAACTTTTATTTTGGATGCGATTAATCGTTGCCCAGCACTAATTAAAATGAATTAAACCCTGAAGAACAGTTTATTATTACAAATTATAAAGAATATGTTAAACGATACACATACATAACAGAATGCTCCTCCCTAGAGTTAATTTTTCTAGCTAACTAATGAGTTTACGGTCACCGTATGTGTTTTTTCTGAAATAAACGTGATGTTACATGACGTATTGTTTTTTATTGCCGCTTCTCTTGAACTGAGGTGCTACAGCGACCTGCCACTCCACATTAAACAGCACCAAAACGACATTTATTGTCTGAATATTGTAATAAAATGGTCAGAACTTGAAATCTGAGTCTATATATCGTATCAATATCGTTTTGTAAAAATTAGAAATTATTAAAATTCTGATTTTTTTTTTTTTACAGCCCTACTACTGTTTAAAAAAAAATTAAGAAGTCTCACAATTTCCACAAAAATATTAAGCAAAACAAATAAATGTTTCTTGAGCAGCAAATC